>SNQN01001909.1:50961-62310 GCA_008642245.1 Bassia scoparia
AWRRTTWYYAWMMTTTTWAAAYYWTMGMTTRKAAAAKKAAAAAAAAATGTTTTTAAAAGATGTTTTCTATCGATGAACTTGTCTACCATTTGTCTTGTGGCTAGTTGGGTTGATGTGTACTAGGATGCAAATTTCAATCCTTGTTGCTGTGTGTATGTGCCAAGTTGTAATAAGTTGTTGCTGTGTATATGTTTGTATGTGCCAAGTTTGGAGCYTTTAAACTATCATATCGTTGTTGCTTAGTCCAGTACATAAGAGCCAATTTCTTCAAGTGAAACAAGTAGTCAATTTAGGTTATTAGTCTATGGACCATCTTGTTGATTTCAGAAGAATATCTTGTTAWATTTAAGCATGAAATAGACTGGTTAGTGGACATTGGATCTTTGTTACTTGTAGATATTTATGTTTGATATGGGAATGTGTCTAACTTTTTGGAGAAGGATCAAAATAAAGCTTATACAGTCATAACTCATAAAAGTCCTACACMTTTACCATACATTGGGATCTTGTTCAAGTATCAAAGATCTATCATGGGTTCTTATGGTGAAATGAAGAATCTGAGTAACATAGCCTCGGATCATGCCTTTACCATAAATATGTACTTCGTATATGCATCTGTAAAGTTCTTGATCTCCATGATTAATCTTTAGCATATGACTGTTTCAAATTTGCTTTCATTACGGTGTTATTAAGCATAGTTATCTTTGCAGGTGCGATCTGCAACTCTAGACACATGGCTTCCAGAGCAGGTTTCCTTTATGAAATGTAAGTGCAGATCTTTTCCAWCAATTTGCGAGTTAACCTGCTCTATCAAGTTGAATTTTGACATCTGTTTTGCTTTTGCAGCTATGGGAAATGGCAAAGCCAATGCTTATTGGGAAGCGGGGTTGCCTCCACATTATAACCGAGGTCAAATTCAAAATTTCATACGTGCAAAGTACGGTCACATATAAAGTGAAATTGGTATTGCTTGCTGTTGTTTTAATGGATCATGTTTTGAATTGTTCAAGTTACTTAATTTTCTAATTTACATTGACATTTTAGGTATGTTGAAAAAAGATGGATTCCTAAGGACTGCAAAGACAAATCACCTTCAGAACCTCAACCACAACTACTTTCAAGTCGTTCGTCAAGGCGTTATGGCTGCATTGCTGAATGGACTAACAGCCAACAGAAATRYAAGGACGGAAGAGATTTCTCAGTGGATGAAAAAGACAGGGCAGTCTCGAGACCTGGCACTGGTGTAGTGTCTATAGATCGTGCTGATAATGTAAATCAAAATCAACATCAGGAGAAGAAAGACAACTATAGACCACCATTGGATCAGCGTGCCAACGTTAGTATACATAATATAAATCAACATCAGGAGAAGAAAGACAACTCTAGACCCCCATTGGATCAGCGTGCCAACGTTAGTATACATAGTGTGAATGCCAAACCTTCCAAAGAACCAACACAGGTACTTTATTTTTTGTCATTTATGTCATCTGCCTTTCCAGTAAACGTTATTGTCCTGCCTGTCTTAGGTTGTTGTTCCAAGTTTGATCTTTTTCTTTGTCTTTTCTATTTGATGATCTTGTTTGGTTCGRTGAAAATAGCACAGATCGCAAGCGTTATGTTTTCTGCCTGCCAATCTATGCTCCGTTATTTTCATTCTCAGTAAATTTGTGTCACTGTTGATCTCCAAATTACTAGAATACCTATTTGGCCTGTTGAGAAATATTCTGCAAATATCAAGTTGGATTTACTGTGTCTTGGATTCACTGTGTGGTGATTTGTCACAAACTTTCTATGTATAAATGTTGGATTTGGAAATCTGTATTAGACATTGCATATTTGCATATAAATGTTAACAGGAAGATATTGTCCTCGGTAAAAAACTGTCTATGGGTAACATATTGTCATGTTAGGCGCTTCAGACTTTTGTGATTCAAACATTTATTTCTGAGCAGGAGCTGCTTTTGGCTTTCACCATCTTTGGTTCACAGGATGCTAATTTCAATCAAAAGATTTGCTTACATGGTTGATGTTCTGAACAGGTTGTCCGTTCTTTTAGTGTCAATGACAGCTTACGAAAGTCAGTGCAAGTCTCAAAAACCAAACTCTCAGCTGCTAACGCCATGCCTTCTATCCCTTCTCCCAAAGTCGATTATGCTGATGAACTTTTCAGGACACTCRTTATGGATGATTCTGCAGACAATAACTCGAATTCTAACATGAATGAATGGGTTCGCTTTGATTGTARTCTCCTTGCCCTTATCTTTTGTTTAAAATGCATTTGGATTTGCTATCCTCGATTTATGTTTATCTTATACCTCATTATCTGATGTTCAACAGCTGACCAAAAATCGTCAACCCCAGAAGCAAAGATTGTTCCAGAAACTGCAATTGGAAAAGAAATAACGCACAAGGCAAATATGGCTGTGAAACCTGCAGCAAGCAATTTCAATCTTGATTTTCAAACAGCTATGGTGCCATTCCTGACTGAACATCTTGGTGAACAACAGAAAAATGTTACAGACGATAAACAAAGGCTTTCAGATAAGGTAATTCTTATTTTCTATTTTTCTCTGGTACATTATTTTGTATGTTCTGCAGTCCTAACCAGTTAGTAAGGCCTCATTTGATTTGATATGCATTCTTTAAAAATTCAAAATAATCAAGTCAGCTTGAAAAATTGCATGGAATAAAAGTGGGTTCCCAGTTCCAATTTTCATGAGACAGTAATGAAAGAATTCTTTGTTGGAGAGAAGAGYTAGTTTAGCGAATTCCCTCATATATAAAGAACTTGCCACTCGTTTCTTTAAGYAMAAAAATTAYGTTCTGTTTAATTTTCAATCATTAGATGCATACACTTCAAAACTTTAAACCATGACATGGAGAACAGCAYAAAGATCTATACCTTATAGTGTCACGTGGCTAACACTAGTATGACTTGGATAGTTAGCTATGTTGGATACGGTTTTACCGATCTTAAGTTCAAACTTGAACTCAACTCAAACTATAAATGTAGGCTTGAAGCTTTTTTTTCGAGTTCAAGCCTGGTCGAAACAAGCAAAGACTATGGCAGTTAGGTATAAGATTTTGGCCTAAATAGACATTGAAGATTAAAGGCATAGGAGTTTGAATTTGTTTCCTTCACGCTATACTTTAAAACAAGAAACTTCACATATTTCCACCCTCAATGCCGGTATTCTTTGCTGCATTTATCCTTAAATACTGTGTCAATGAATATATTTATTTTGGCAGTCTAATATGGTTCCAGCATCTTCGATGCATCTACAACAACTTGCGAAGCCTGCTCAAGGTGTATCTTCCACAGATGCCTCAAAATTTCCCGTTAGTACCAATGGTTTTCAACACCAGCTTTATGTAAATGGAGGTRGCGTCATGAATACAACAGGATCCCAGATGCCGGTAATTGAGATTAATTTCATTGTGAATTTGTGATATCCTACCCTTTTGGACTGCTATTGCATATATTGAATGTTAACTCAACACAACATCTAACTTTCTTYTGACAGATGCAAAATTTCCAAAGAATGAATTCTGCTCCATACACCATGTCCAGGTAAAAAGCACTTTGCTAATCTCATCTTWTTCTTTTTAATTTCATCTTATTCTTGTTCATCTCAACGTYACTAGTAATGTTACATACGAAGTATATACGTATAACTGTCAACCATTGCCTCTTATAGATTCCAAGGACCTGCATTTCCATCGAAAGGCATCTCAGTTGCCCCGGCTAGAGGGCCTCCSGCTTCATTGCCAGTATCAGGATACGACTATGACTTTTCAGTTTTAACACAAGGGATGTTCACAAAGCGATAATATAGCTTTGTGCTCCAAATAGGACCAAATTTGCCATTTGATGTACATGAMTTATATTTTTCTCATTTGATTTGTTGCYTTGCATTCATAAGTTTAGGTTATATTTGCTTGTAAGATGCAACTCCCATATAGTTTCACCTCCATCCCCAGCTCAATTCCTAGTGTTAGGATGCCTCGAAAAGGGCAATCTTGTCATTGGATTAGGCTTTTTTTGATGCACATATTTCGATTTTATTACATTTCAAGTCATATACTTGTATCTTTGCTTTAGCTCAATATGTTTATGAACACCACATAATTTTATGTTTTGATCACTTTACCGATCATTTTGTATTTGTATTAAAGCAGTATCAAAATTCTTGTCCCAGCAAATTGAAATTGTTTAGAATGAATTAAATTTGAAAGTATATTACCGAGTATTCCTTTATAAACATTTGTCTTATTTTTTATTTATTTTTTCTTATCAAATTCGGATGATAATATTGAAATATTCACTTATCACTTTGTCACAAATCTCTTTTAATAACACTTATTTAATAGCGCAAGAAAAATGGTGTTATTAAAAGTTAGAATTTTTAGAAATAACACTTTGAATAGCAGTTATATTTTGAACACTGTAAAAGTATAACAAAAAGCTTAACAATAGCACGAACACCTACTAACATGTGCTATTAAAAGTATGTTTTAAAAAATGAAATTGAAATTGGGGTTTGGAATTGGGACACAACTCAATTGAAGTCACAAAAGATTTTTTTTTTTTTTTTTTTTTGTTTGATGTTAAGAGAGCCACGAGGGCGGGGATGAGAATCGATCCATAATCTCTTGAAATCGAGAGGAAAACTTTAACCACTTGAGTTGTTTCTCACTCTCAAATCACAAAAAAAATTAGTTAATTTGGACGTTAACATTATTTTTCCAAAATCTATAAGGCATATATGTACAATAAATTACTCTATATGTCCATAATGGTCATGTCAATTTTTTGAATCAGACGAGAGCAAGTGAGCAACAAATGGGTCTAGTCAAAATAGGCTCTGTATTTTAGATGGGGTATTTTGATTGCAATACGATCTTATTTGGCAAATAGTTGTGATTTACGAGCAGTGATACACGCTGCCCAGTGCAAAAAAAAAAACAAAAAAAAAACAAAAAGTCAAACAGACCCACTGTGAAATTACCAAAATGCCCCCGGGCAACATTCCAAAATGCTGCCCGGGGGCATTTTGGTAATTTCACAGTGGGCCCGTTTAACTTTTTTTTTTTTTTTTTTTTTTTACAAATCATAGTGCGATTTACGTGTGATTTTGTCATATCCTCGATTCATTTTACCATATCCTAGGTTCATTTTCACGAATCTTAGTATGAGTTTGTCATATCCTACATTCATTTAATCATATCCTATCATTAATTCATTTTGTGATATCATTGTTTCATTTTATCATATCCTGGGTTCAAAATAACCAATCTTAATGTGATGTTGTCATATCCTTGATTCATTTAATCATATCCTAACATAGTGTGATTTTGTCATATCCTCGATTCATTTTACCATATCCTAGGTTCATTTTCACGAATCTTAGTATGAGTTTGTCATATCCTACATTCATTTAATCATATCCTATCATTAATTCATTTTGTGATATCATTGTTTCATTTTATCATATCCTGGGTTCAAAATAACCAATCTTAATGTGATGTTGTCATATCCTTGATTCATTTAATCATATCCTAACATCTGTCTCTTATACACATCTAGATGTGTATTAATCTACACCATACAGACATTTGGGCTAAGGTAATTCTTTGGACCAAAGCCCATAGCTCTACATAGTAGGCCTTGTTTCAATACACACAAACATGGCCCATAGCATCTTTCATGCAAATCTCATGAATTAAGGAACAATAGAATGGAAACTGATTCTGGAGCACTCAACTCGTGACCTCTGTGTCATGCTAGTTCTGATACCATGTCAATCCGACCATCTCAATCAAAAATTAAAACTGATGGTTGAAACCCAGAAATATAATATATATACTCTAACAATTTTTTAAAAAAAATTCAAAACAAAAGGAAAAATTTAAGAATGAACACACACCAACTTTATATTCCACAACAATTAAATACTTAATTTATTAATTTACATGAGATGAGGAATCAATTCAACAAGATTAAATTAATTTCATTATGAAGACCTTAATTTATTTTATTTTTTAAAGTACTCGTTACTTTTTAAATAAAAATTTATGTTCACACCAACTTTAGGTTCACATCACCTTTTATAATAAGAATTACATGACATAAGAAACCAATTCAACAAAATTAAATAAGTTTTGGTTATAACTCGTAATCTCGTATTGCAATTTGGTGGGAGTGAATTAAGGTGACAACATAATCAAGAGAATCATCATATCATATAACATATTATCATACGAAGTAGTATGTTGCAGAAAACAACATCAAAATGTGCGTAATGTTCCACTACAAAACACCTTGAATGGCTTGATTAATGGAGTAATTGGCGTAACTGAAATAATAATAATAATAATAATAATAATAATAATAATAATAATAATAACAATAATAATAATAATAATAATTTGTCAACAATATTTGGTTAATTAATGAGGTGAATTATTAATTAGGTATGTACGTACGTGTTTCATGAGTGTGCATTGCATGAATTGCAGGGTATGACATCTCTGAGTTCATTCAATTTCTTGCTTCATTAACGTTGGCCCATGACTCTCCATGGCTATTATCATATCGAATCGAATCGAAGTTTCGAAGATGATGTATGCATTTGAATTTTATAGTTGTTTTTGGTTCATTGATTTTGGATGGATCGATTAGATGAAATCCTCACCATATATACTCGATTTTAAATGATGATAATATCAACTCAAATGAATAGAGGTGAATTAATTAAATGGATGTTACTTGATCTTAGACTTTGTAAAACGAAAAAAAATGGGCTTGAACCAAAAACTTGAGGAATGATTCAAATGAATGACACATGTCCTAAGAAATCAAGAACCTTTCTTCACAAATAGACTTTAGAGTCCATTGTCAAAGAATAGAGTTATAGTTTAGAGCTTCACCGTATTGTTTGAAAGAGACTTGTCTAGCTTTTAACATAGATGTGTTTGGTGAAACTTTCTGTTAATTATCGTTTTCTTTCCAATATTTTGTTTCTTTGAAAACAAAAACAAGAACAAAATTCGCAACTTTTTGTTGTCCATTTTCTAATTATTATGCTTTCAATCAGAGCAAGTTATTTTTATTATATTATAAATCAAATAATAAAAAAAAAGAACATAGAAATACCGACCTTTATTACTAATACTCCCTCCGTATCGGTTTAATTGCAACAAATTTTTTTAACACTTATCAAGGAGACGATTTAAAGGTGTAAACGGACAAATTATATGAAATAATTTTAAGATTAACATCTTACAATCCCATTCTTGATTGTCTTAAAATATTTTCATTAATTTATTTGTTTACCCTATTAAAGCTCCTCCTTGATAAGCGTGAAAAACAATTGTTGCAATTAAACCGATACGGAGGGAGTATTTGTTAAAAGTTCACCGTACTTCATCCTCTAAAGAAAAGCTCTTATTATAAGAGCATTTTCATTTTTAACGTTTTTTATTTCAAAACTCTCTATTTCAACTCTCTTATCCATATGTATGTACTCCGTATATACAATAATAGACAACATTAGTTAAAAACTATCGAATTACCAAAAAGAAAAGGAGAAAAAAAAATCAAACCAACGTATGGAATATCGTACATATTTAAGTGTTTATCATCACAATGATCATCATAGACTCATAGTCATCGTTGATGATCATAGACACATAGTCATCGTGAATCACTCTTCTGCATAGAAATATGAATAACTCTACATATTTTTTAATATATTTTGCAATAATAGAATTTTCATGTCTTGCGAGAATTGGTTTTTCTTTGTGTGCGCGCGCTTAGAGATCACAAGGGACGAGATAAAAATCTATCCCAAAATTCCTGAAACGAGATATATTAGCTTTTAACCACTTGGGCTTCTAATGCTTACTCTCTGTTTATGTATATGGTTTTTTAGATTTGTGGCTAAAAGTTACACAAATTAAATGGAATATTCTTACATCACAATCAATTATCCTCCTCAAAAAAATTAAGAACTAGATTCTTCTTTTTATGCACGTAGATTTTTGTCCTTTGTCATCTTCTTTTCAAGAAGTGTAAGAAAACTTAACTTTCAAATGAAAAAAAAAGTGTATGAACCTTTTAAAATTCTACTCTTGAAAATTTCTAGTTGGTGACCTACATAAAAGTGACTTGTGGTTTTTGTTGAGACACATACTCACACTCATATGACCCGTACATACCATGGTATACCGTTGACCCGACCGTCATTACTTATTACTTTCTTCACAACTACACTAACGATAATCGAATACCGATAAGTTTTATATCCTAACAATATTGAGATAAGATTATCTAATATTAGTCATTCGATAATTTAGAAATATATCCTTTTTACTTTAAGAATGATGTTTATCATATTTTTAATGTCATTTCATTGTAGGTCTATAATTTTTTGACGAAAATATGCAAACAAGGTACAATTAGGGACGTGTTTGCGTAACTTTTTTACTTTTTTTTAGGTGTAGTATTTAGGTTTCGATAAGGGTTAAAAGTTACTTGGTTAATGTTTATTGTTTGTTCAATAACGTAGCGTTGTTGCAGTTAGCGGTTAGCGTTAAAAGCTATTTTTTTTCAAACGCTGCGTGAGAATGATCGTTTAGCTTGTGTAGATTTAAACTAAATTATAAAAGGTCCATGAAAATTAATTTCATTGCTACTATTAATAAATCGTTACTGTTGCCATGAGACACACATATTGACAATTTAGTTTCGACCGACACCAAACACTACTTACATAATGTTTTCAACTACTGTGCTAATTTTATTTTCACGAACGTAAAACTAGTTCTATCTCTATTATGACGCACTGTATGCACACGAGAATATGACCAGACCTATAAACTATTGATGTTCAGACTCTAGCCGAATACAAGACAGTAAGAAACATATATACTAATTTCAAGTGTTCATAACCGTAATTGTTATGTACAATTAAATATATAACAATGTGGGGCCATTCATCGCACGTCCATTATCATTTACTGAAAGCCCCTGGAAAGTTGATGACTATAACTGCCCCATTAATTTAGTAAGACTCACAAATTATGTGTTACTCCAACAAATTGGAATTCACATTATACTATGCAATACAATTCAACCGATGTTTTTGTTTATTTATTTTTTATTTTTTTTGAGGAGGATTTTTTAATTTTTTTAAAAACTATTTATATCTACTTACACATATCTTGATTTTATCTTTTTACTCCTTCCATCTCAAAAATGATTTCTGTTCATGGTTAAATTAAAATATAATGGTTATGCTTCACCCTTATTTTACTTTTCTAAATTTACCTGAATGTTATTTAGCTAGTTTTGTTAGAAATAAAAATATGTTTTTATCTTTTTTAACTTATTTACTTTAATCTGATTTAATTTTATTTTTTGAAATACGTCAAAATAAGGAGAAAAACAAATTCAAAGTCAAGTTACCAATACATAACATATGTTATTTTTAATCTTTCAAAGCTAAGCATATTAATTATCTATCCCTCAAGTGAAGCTACACCCTTAGTACGACCTTAAGTACTCATCTTGCCTCTAAGTGGCGATACACCCTCGATCCGTTCCACTAATTCATGTCATAAGAAAAATTGAAACTGTTCGAGTACGGAAATTTAATAGAGAAAAACTAGGGAATATAGATCGTTGTCCGAATCTTGAAAGTCGCCGGAAAAATTTGCCGGCAGAAAAGTACGCCGGAACAAGTCTGAGGAGAGAGAAAGAGCAGTCAGAGGCCCAAGGGGTTTGTACCCGTGGGGACCACACTCCGATGCTTAAGGAGCAAACTGGAGAGAGATAGTGAGAGATAGTATATGTGATATATGTAGATAATGTTGTTGTACTTGTGTCAGAAATCTCAAAAAATTTGGGTCCTGAATTTGTGGTCCTCAATCCTATTATCAGGCAATATTGAGGGCATAATCGTAATTTTGCCAACGTCGAAGGATCTAGAAAGTCTCCTAGACGAATCTTAGGACGCTTCTCCAAGAGTTACTCCTGGTTGACAGGTCACACCTTTTACTAATGATTCTGGTAATTAGGTCATTGGGCCTGGCCAGCATCAGGTGGGCCGAAAGTAGCCCCACGCTCGATTTCTTTAATCTTATTTAAAGTTGTCTGAGGCGGTAATTAATATTCTTGATCTCATATAATGGCTTAATCATCTCGTTAGGGTAATAGAGGAAATCACTACATTTAGGATTTTTAGCCCTATAACCTGAGGATGATGAGCGATTGGAATCTGCAATGCTAACTGATTTCCTCAATTCAGTGATATCAAAGTCCATCATGGGTGAACATCACCATCGGCGTTTACAAGTAAAAATGCTCAAATAAACTGAATCTCGGCGATCCAGAAGTACACCAAATGAACTCATGGGCGATTAGTCAATCAGTGGCTTCAGGGAGCCAAACACTTGTTCTAAGAAACCCATGGGCGATTACAGCCCATGGCGTTTTTAAGCCAAAATAAATCCAATGTTCCAGAACCCGATGCGGCGATTTACAGCCACATGGCGTTATAACTAGAACCAGTGTTTCTAAAACACACGTGCGGTCCGAGAAGTGGACATACTGAACCCATGGGCGATTATGGCCCATGGCGTTCAGAAAGTCAATATCGATTTGAAACCCATGGGCGATTACTGCCCATGGCGTTCAAGAGGCCAAAGTCCTATACTTTAAAAACATGCGGCGAACCGAGAAGTAAGAAGATTTGAACCCATGGCGATTACACGCTCCATGGCGTTTATAAACAAAAGTTATGTTCAAGAACGACATGGCGTGTCCGAGAATGAATAAAAAGAACCACATGGGCGATTACAGCCCATGGCGTTTATAACCAAGAATCACTCGCTAAATGACTATCAAACTAGAATCCTATGGGGATAATAGCCCATGGCGGTTTAGTAGAGACAAAAGGTACCATGTTTAAATGCAAAACATCGGCGTCGAGCAAATCTGGACAACCTGAACCCATGGGCGGTTAAAGCCCTGGCGTTATAGTGGGTGCTCTAAAAAAAGACATGTTCTGAACCTTTATTAAACATGGCGGTCCGAGAATCTCGGAGCAACCTGAAACCCAGCTCGGGCCGCTAATTAGCCATCGGCGTTTATCGAGCACTAACTAGTGCGCATGGTGGTGAAAGAGGTAAACATGGCGGTCCGAGAATTGGACCCAACCTGAACCATGGGCGATAACTAGCTCCATGGGCGTTATAGGAGCTAAGAAGTTACTGTTACAAAAACATGCGGTCCGAGAATTGGAACAACCTGAAACCCAATGGGCGATATAGCCCATGGCGTTTAGG
>SNQN01001909.1:62335-83600 GCA_008642245.1 Bassia scoparia
TCTTCCCTTCCTTAAGATTATCACATTATGACTCGCGCCATGAGGTAAAGCAGTCCAACACAAGTCTTTGTTCGATTGACCATTGATTTAGGGCGAAATGTCCTTGCTACCCTTGCAGGAGGGTAGCCCAGAATCTACTCTGCTTTTTGCTGGACTTGTAGGTAACTTACTGGATGAGGTTTTTTTGTGGATGTTGACTTTTAAATCTAGACATGATCTTGATCCTAATTTTTTTGGTGACAATTACTTTAGTGATGCTATATTTCTTGGCAGATAAGCATAGAATCCTTACTTTCAAGGCGTGCAGTGTCCTATTTGCGATTCGCGGTTTATATATTTCAATTTAGCTCATATTCGCGGTGTGGAGAGATGGGAGGAAATGGGTATGAGAACTGGAAAATTTCTCCAGAAGCCTTAACACTTTCAGCTGATTTTATAGCATGTGCTGAGTACCTTCTATAGAGATTAAAGTATGCTCAAAGGAAAAGCTCTGCATACACGGAAGGCATGCTGGGAGGATTGCTAATTCGGTAGGCGTCCTTTGAATATGCGACCTGATTTATTTGTAGGCTGCAGCTGTATTGGTCTTCCTTTTGTTGATGTCGTTGACTAAATGCCTGATCCCAACGTATTCCTCTGACAAACCGCAGAGTGGGAGTTAAGTATTTTAGTACATAACACAAGCTCACATCTATTTCTCCTGTTCTCCGTTCTCCTGATTACCATAATGGGCAGAAATGGTTATTTATGTAGAATTGTAGAAAGCTTTTCTTATTACATGTTACCGCCTCCCTGCTTCTTTTTGGGTTTTGAACCCCCTTTCACATATATAGGATGCTACAGATTGAACACCTACTGTCAAAACTGTCAATCCACTCTAAATTAACAAAAACTCATTCACTAAATACTTTTGAAACTTTGATTACTTGTTTTAGTCTCGATTTCACTTTATCGTATTCTTCTTGCGTATTTTGTTGGAAAGTTGGTCTAGGGAAGGGATGGGTTTAGAACTTATGCCACAACTAGAAAGTGTTTGAAGTTGCATTTTCTCTTCCATTGCAAATTGAACTGATATAATTTAAAATTCACCGTTATCGTATAGTTTGAGTCGGTGCGACACGTCACTTTTTGGGGAGAAGTCCAGAAAATAATTAGTTACATGTAATACAGTAAAAGTTATAATAGGAGTAGAAGAAATAGCCTCTTTTGGTCAGAGGTGATGAAAGATTGACATCAAACAAGAACAATTTAGCTGCAGATATATGCCAGTCTAGATCAAAGTTTGGATCTAGTTCTTATTTTGGTATCATATGAATGGTTGTTGTTTAGATCATTCCTTGTATTGTCCTTCTAGTTCTATCTTAATCAGGTTAACTTAGCATTGCTATATTGGTGTTACAGGAATGCGGTGATCTCGGAAAAGAGAGTCTCTATTACTACATGAAAGCGGATATCCCCTGTGATAAATGTGAGTATCATTTGGGATACTGGCCAATCTCATTAGCTCATATGATTGTCATTCTGATTTATAAAAATCTAATTTGAACAGGTTAAAGGCGCAAACTATCCTCATTATCTAGTTACAGCTTCGCCTTACATGGTGAGTACTGAGACTTGTGATGATCTATCATGGCCTACAGCAACTGTAGATTGCATTTCTCCGGGTTACTTTTCCTTGCCTGCGCTGCAAATAATTTATGTATTTATTGCCAGATCCAGTGTGAATCTAAACTCAACGAACCGGCTAAATTTGTGGCAAAAACTAGGGAATTAAAGACTGATGAATAACACGCTGCTGTTTAAATGTGAATTGGTGCGGTCACTATTGCTAATCGGGAAAGTAAATTAGCCATGACTTAAATATAAATGGCTATAAGCTTGAAAGTGTTTACCTTACCTTCGATATTCTTTGCATCAATTTACTACAACATTAGCGTTTAAATTGACATGCATGATTTCTTACACATTGGACAATTAAACTATGTTTGGATACTATCGTAAGGGAATGGAGGGAGGAAGAAATGAACGGAAGACATAGGAAGGGCCAGCGAGTTGAGCTTTCATTTTCCTTTCAAAATCTTCCATCGATGGGGGATTGGTTTACTGAGATTTGGAAGAGAAAACGGAATCCTTCTAATTCCCTCCCCTTTCCCCTCTTCTCGTTTTCTTGAAAACGGGAACACAGATCCCCTTACTGCCCCCCCTCATCCCTTTCTTCCAAAGCCTCCCTATCCAAACATCGTCAGATATCTATAAGTAACTAGCTCATTTTGGAAGAATGCCTCAGCAATGTACATTATTAGTGATGGCCCAATGCCTAATTCAATCAGCACTGGGTCCTAGTTCCCCTGACGTAATGTTGGTTACTTAATGTGGGTTGTTGATTAGGCTTTCATAAACTTTCTGCCATAAATTATTGAGTTTATAGTGTTGAGCAAATGAAAAATATCATCTGAAGCACTTGTCCCAAATCCTTAATCCTTTTTATTATTTAAAATTTGACTCTCTCATGACAACCCCTTAAGATGTGTCATTTCTTTTCTCCTATTCATACACTCAATGTTAGTAGAGGCATATTGTACATAACATTATATTTCATAGAATAGTTTAACGTTACAGTTATTTTACGATAATGACAGGGTATAAATTCTAATAAATTTTGTGGAGCATGTGAGAACAACATACAATATTCATATGTTCTATAATATGAATCAACGGAGGCAACTGCTACTGAATCATGAGAATATTTTCTAACCGAGGTAACCATTTTATTTCAGATTGAGAAGCTCCAGGAAGAGCGCATTCACATTCACGTTCCTCTTAAAGATTTTAAACATGATTCCTGCTCCTGAAACATCACAATGATGACCTAGTCTGTCGTTGTTCCGTGATTCTTACTTTCTTTTCTGTACCGTCTGTTAAAGGCCCAACGAGCCCGTGGTAGCTGGTCTCTGGAGTACCTTATCTTTCCACAGGAAACATTCAGATTTCCGTTCCCTGACTTAATAATAACTTTTCTAGCAGAAAAGTTACAGCTATTGCATTATTTTATTTTACTTCAACGTAGTTGCAGGCCATTTTTTGTAATTTCTATATGTAATTTCTTTTTTTATTTTAAGTTTTCTGTCATAAACTAACCGGTACTTCGTACATTACAAATTTTACTTGGAAATCCAGATTTTATTCAGGCAAGATCAAGTCAACGAAAAACACACATACTGATGAAACACCAAGATTTAACTTCTTTTCGTTTTCGTCCATTCAGCCAACCTCATGAAGGCCCAAAAAGATTCACTTTCCTCCTTTCATTCTTTTGCGACTTTTATGCATGCCTCAAAAAGAGCTAGTGATGGACAAAATTGACAAACAAACCTTATTAAACCAACATTAACTTTGTTTTGTATGATGTTTGTGGAAAAGATTGTTTGTGTTATGTCAATTTGACAATATTCTTTGTTTTGTATTCCATAGTATTGGATATTTGTCGCTTACAAAAACAAACCTCTAAAGTAACACACAAAGTAATGTTTTTCGTTGAAGTAATTGTATTTCCTATCACGACCTCTTCGGATATGGAACAACTAGAATTAGATAATGGAAGTTTCTTTTTTTATGGTGCAACAACAATCAAACACTTTTTTTAATTAACAATCTAATATGATAAATAAAATTGTGAACCACTACGAACAAACGAAAAAAGTGAACTTGAATTCGCAGGCTTATAGAGTACTACAAATGTATAGTTGACAAGATGAAATTAGTCCCAATAACTACAGCATTGGAGAAAAAAAAAATATACCAATAGATTTTTTTTTTGTCATTTAGCACCTTGTTAAAGTGTCTCTTTGTAAAAAATAATATATATAATCAAATCCTTTTTAAGTAAGAATTTGTAACCAAAATGCCTATTATCTGTACCACTTTAAAAAACACAACGTGAATCAATCATTTTGACCAAAGAGTGAAAACTCCGACGTTAGTTCTTAGGGTTGACAACCTTTAGAACGTGTTATAATAATTTAACATAGAAGATGTATTGATTAAGGTGAATAAAACTCCATTGAAAAACATTTTCATGCATTTGTATCAATCACAACTCAAATTTGAAAGAGTTGTCAACCTTTACGGGTCACTCAAATATTGTCCTGTTAACCTTATTTTTAATCTCCTTGACTCCGTGGGTTGCAATCCTCTTCCTTTCCCACCATTCACGGCACCTCTTCCTATACTCCCAAATATATCTCGAGGAGTTGTGAAAATGAATCACCAAAATTTACACAAAATACTTCATAATCGGGACCTCAAACCAAGAAAAATCACCATAAATGTGTTACGAATATTACGGAGATAAAGTGGACAATAATTTTTGAAAAAAAACCAAAACATGAATCGAATCCCCCGTTTACCCCTTAAGGTAGCAAAAATTGGAAAAAGCACCAAGGAGCTAGAATGACTCTAGGGTACTGGGGGGTTTGATTCCCATAATTCCAACTTCCAATTCTAAAGCTAAGCTATAGAGAGGAAATAGAGCGCATTGCGCCATTAGTAGGTAACTGCTTTACCATAACAAACCCATATTGTTCTTCTGGTGAACACTCGTTGCACTTCTGACGATTGCTCACAAACTCATCACTACTGCTCTTCACTCTCAACTTTCTCATATTTTACCCTTCTCTCTTCGTCTCTCTTCCCTCTTCTTCAATCGCCTAATTTCATCCCCCATTTCATCACTTTTTCTGCTGCTGTTGCTTTCCTAAACCTAGATTTCTGTTAAGCTTACTTCTTTGCTTCTAATTTCGCTTTAAATTTTACATCTGCATTCTACTTCATTTTTCATGTGATTTCAATGCAATCTTTTCCTTTTTGTTTTTAAATTCAAATTTTAACGTTCTTGCCGCAATATTTCCTTAACAATTGCAGTTTATGAGGAATATTGGGGATTATGGTTAGGGTTTAATTGTGTTTTTATTGCGTGATTTTGCAATTCTGTTGTAGTTTTGTTGTGGAAAGTTACAATCTTTCAATGGTATTTTACAGTGAATTAGTAAATATTTAAGCCTCATTTGCCATGCATGCATGAGGCTTTATTGTTGTTGTGTCGGGATTAGCCAGTGAATTTCTAGTTCTCGGTACTGTTGCGCTTCGATTGCGTGTTAAATTACATGCTTGTCTCACTATTCTAATACAGTTATATTTTGCTTAAATCATATTACTTAATACGATATATTGTTTACCATTTGATTTTAAACATTTCTTAAATTCATGTAGTGAAGGATTCGTCCAAAAATACAAGGGGATCTGTGTCAATGAGGCTTAACTACATGCCTGACCATGGGGATCCTCACGAAATTAGCGAGTTTACTCGGGCGGTTTTATTCCCTTTTCAGTGTTGGATCTGCCAGCCTACCTTGTAGACAGCTGCCTTGGTTTGGTGCGTTTCAGCTGATTGAGGAACTCTCTGTTGGTTGCTCGTTACTTTCATTACTATTTGTATGCTGACAATTTTATGTTTCCTATATGCATTGCAGTTAAACAGTTGCAAGCTTCTTCACATTTCAAACTTTGCCTAAGGGAACAAGGGAGTCCTACCCTGCCTGCTTTAAAATTGGTCACTGATTCATTATTGAAATTATCATCAGGAAGTGACATGCCCTTGAGCTCTGAACGATGACGAACCTCAGGAAGTGCTGCCTTGGACCTGACCGTTCCAATTCTGAGTTTTAGAGCCGCCTTACCGCCGTACGTCTGTCGAGAGAGATGAGGGTCAGCACAATCAACTCCCCCTTGCATCAAATTGCTCAGACTTACCTTGCAATATTTTTGGTTGTTTACCCTTGTGACTTTATCTCTCACGTTTTTACATACCAGCAAATCATGGACCCTCTTCCAGCCGTGGGATACATTTCACAATTTGGCCATCGTGCGTCACGCTGATTCAACTCTAGCACGAGCTACAGCGCTTGGCAACAATCTCTGAATTCACACAGTGGGTATGGGAATGGGAAGCACACTCTCATTGGAGGACCAGAATGAACGGAAAGTCTTTCTTGAATAATCTCTCACTTGCCCGTGATGCAGATTAATGAGGCAGTGACACCCCGAATACGAGGTTCCTCCCCATCTTCCCATTCAGCCGTCCTGGGACGCGTTTACTAATAATCAAATAATTCTCTGCGAATAACTTTAAGCAGGAATCGAGAGGCTACTTAGAGCTAAGGGAAGTATTGGATGCTTTCATGTCACAATATGACAATTAATCATTCTTCTGTATTCTTACCTCACACTGTGGCACGTGGAAGGCTGGTTCGTCAGGAGGACCATACTAGTGGTAAGGTGACCCTTACCAAACTGTCGGGGTTTGGAGAAATAGCGTATTAGGAGATGAAAGGTGGATCTATCACAGCTGCTCTGCAGGCTATTGGTCTCCCCAATTAAATGTCATTTATATGTGATATTTGTTCCCCATGTTCCATTGCTTATATACCTGTCGAAGCTCCTTTAGATTTATTGATCCTGGATCACCTGGTACTCATTAGGCGTCTGCCTATTGATGTTAATATTACATATTTGACCTTCTTAATACTGGAATGTATGGACTAGGACTTGGCCTGACGCCCTTTTACATCAAGGGCTCCAGTGCCCAGCTTGCAGGCTTGTCCCTAGTGTTGTTAAATCCATTCCCTCTTACCCAGATTTGTTATTGGGTGCCTAATTTGTTATGGTTGATTAAATTAAAATTTATTTGCACCTTCTTAATTACTGGATGTATGGACTAGATTCTGTGGCTGAGCGCTGAGGACTTTTACTGCACAGCTCCAGTTTGCCAGCTTGCAGCTTGTCCCTAGTGTTGTTAAATCCATTCCTCTACCCAGGAATTTGTGCCTTATGACATCGACAGAAGCAACATTTTGTTTAAATCTGCAATATCTTTCTTTTTGGGGACTATATGGCTGGTGTTTAATAAAAATTAATTCTTATTATGATTCTGTATTTGAGAGCTTAAAATGTTGGTTTATTCTCTAGGCATGAAAGTTGTGTTTGTCAAAATGGACTAGACTGTTCTTTTCGTTCAAATTTCTGAACATTCACCAAAAAATGAAGAACGGGAAATTCTGAATATGTAACACCCATTTTTAGTTAATGTTGGCAAGTAAAACTTAACGGAAGGGCAGTAGAAAAAAATATTGCTGCTTGCATTTCGGTAATTCTAAATATTATTGCATTTTCCCGTGTGAGTTGAGTCTTGTCTCATTTTGTCTTGAATTGGCATACAATTGCAGTGATCTGAGCCAAACCAAAGATTGAAGCTTGATCTACCTCAAGGGCTCTTAACTGTATCCTCTTCTGACGGCACCAGGTTTGTCTTTATTTGACTTACACAAAAAGCTAGAGTGCCTAGACTTATGGATTTATATGCAAATCTTTTATTGCTTTGAACTTCTGCAAACTTTTAGTCAATATATCCAATTAGGTGCTTTTGAAAACTTGCCTCCAACACCACTCGCTCTCCGGCACCTAGAATTTCCTTCTGTATGCTTATCAGAACAATTGCACCTTGCCATGGTTATGGCTGAGACAAGAGCGCGAATCCTTGCATCTGCTTCCGGACTTGGAATTCTGCGACTCTCGATCAGGTCGCCTGTCTGCTCCTCTTCACCCTCTGTAGGTGATAAGTTGCCTCCCCACTTCAAGCTCTCTTTCTTGCTCCTATGTCTGCATGCACATCTGATACCCGATGTTCTTTTCTGCATGCATACCAAGTATTATACTTATATCTGTTCTTTGGTGTGTATTTCATAATTTACTTATGTGTTTTAAGATTGTACTTTGGAGCTGCTGTGGGCCAATAGTTACTTGAACTTCTTTTTCTATGTTATCTCTCTATCCATCATCAGGGTTTGAATCAGTATTGCTGGGAAAATTTCAGGGATTAGGTAAGACCATTCAACTATTGCCCTGATATTAAAGCTGGCCTGCCACAGTTGAAGTCTAAACAGAGAGTGAGAATCATCACTTTGAAGCTTATAATTTGATTGATGATGATGATGATGACAACCCAGGAGAAAAAAAAAGAGGAATCCTACCGTATGCAAATTGCAAATCAGAGGAGGTTCTAATAAAGACCTGAAACATTCAATTTGGATGAGTGTGATGATGATTTTTGTGATGGTGATGGGAGTTTCAGTTCTAAAACAGTCTGAGACAACATGAAAATGTTGATGGTATCAAATTAATCTAGTTCAAGTTCACAATCATAAAGTTGCAGGGAAAGAGACCATCTGCCAGACATTAGATCGTGTGTCAGCAAACAGCTTTTGAGGCAGTGAGGTAGAGAGTTGAGTGAAAAGTGCTAAAGAGAAGCAAACTTATCTGTTATTGATATCTCCTGGGCCACCAGGACCAAAGGAACCTTCTAAGTTCTTGCAAGTTTGATCGTGGTAACTGTACCACTTATGCTATAGTTACTAATGAGGTTCCTAACAGCAATAGCGATCAAGATGATGCTTGAGCAAAAAAATGGCGGAAAAATTGCGGCTTAGTCATCTGAATTTTATGCTAGTAGGAGAGGAAAATCCCATCCACCACAAAAAAAAAGGGCAAGAAAGCAAGAAAGTAGCTGATAGCTCCTCTGTCTAATCAGGTCGGTCCGCTTGCCGAGTGAATGGTGTTAGCGTGGTCCTAGATGAAGCACAGACCATACAAAAAACCATAGAACACAGACAGCTAGCGTGCTGTGGTCTGAGAGCAAAAAAGAAAGGTGGTTGTTTATCTGGAAACGCCCATTCAGAATTCAGTTGATGAAAATGTTCAGTTACTTTAGGTTTACTCGACTCACTTTCTATTCTAGTTACAAAAATTTTTATGGGAATAAAAAACCCATTTCCAAAGATCACAAATATGGGCTACAAGAAGCTTCAAGCAGTGCTGAGACTTACTGCTTGCAGGCCGTACCAAAACGTGACATTTCTAAGATTGCTACATCTCTTTGAGACATGTTTTCATAGTTACCTATGATTTATGTCTATAAGTTATCTGCATCTTGACCAGCTGATCTCTTGAAACACCTGTCTATTATGTGTTTCCAAAAAGCTCTTTAGATGGTGCATATGAACATGATCTACTGTCTTTTTCGATTGATCATTTCTGTAGAGGAACTTGGGATGATCTATGCAAATGCTCAAGTTGTTATAGTTACTGCAATATTAGGAGAATGTTGATATATTCACAGTACATTTTTTATAATATTTGATGGAGAATCGCTTTCAAAGGTACAATGGATGGAATTTACTATAAAATAAATTTGGACTGGAACATTAGAACTGGAATTGTGCAGCATTTGGACTGGAACTGAATATCTTTATCCATTTTTTTCATGTTGTCTTATATTGTTATTGAACCATGAAAATATGGAAGATTGTGCTTTTTACCCACCAACAACTGTTTTGCTGCTTGTAATTCTTAATCCCGTGAAAGCTGCCAATGCATTTTGTCAGTTGATTTTAGTGGAAAAATGATTTTCTAGAGGCTAAATTATGTTTGTTTTCTTTTAGAAGTTGAAAACTTTGGATTATTCCGAGAGAGTTCTACTTTCGCTGTCTTTCACTCTTTTGTTTTAAAAACTTAGCCGTTAGATTCAAGAAATCTCAATGGATATTTCAAAGTTCATGCTCATTAAAAAAAAATCGGCCATGTCTGTCTTTTAAAATACAATTTTCTTGAGTTTTATTTTCTATTTATTTATTAATGATTTTCTAGTGATGTGATTTTTCCCACATACCAGAACATTACTGCCAGATGGGGAAGCCCATTATAAAGTTTGCCCCTTCAAAAACAATACATAGTGAAGACCTGTAAAGTTCACTGATGGGGCGAGCCTTTTTGCTCAATTGGAAAAGCTGAATCACGTTTCACATTTAAGGTCTTCTTCCTTTCTTGAAACCATATATCATTGCTTTCTATTATTAGAGCCGTCTGTGACGTTGAATCCATTTAAAATGGGCTTGTTATAGCGTCACTGAGTTGTAGCTGAAACTGAAATGGATAAACTGCGAATGTATTGCTGAAAAGTATTCAACTTGCTAACTACAAAGTGGCTGTTTGATTAATTTGGGCATCCTGACAAGAACACTCTCTGTTTGTGTATTAACTGGCTTGTTGCTCTGTATATTGGAAGTTATTGACACACCAGGAAGGTTTTGTTAATCATAAAATCATATCCTTGAGTCCCTTGTCCATTGCTCTAAATCAATAAGTTACAATTGTTGTTCCTAGTGGTTGAATATGAGTTGCTTGCCTTGAATAAACATTAGGTGCCAATATCTTTATTGATTTTTACTTACCCAAGTATGAGGTAGATGTTTCTCTAGTTGCTACTATTCATCCTGTGGTGCTACATAGTGGGATGGAGGAGAAATATTATCACAATTAAGTGAGTAACGAAGGTTTAAAATACAAATCTATCATTGTCACTATTTACATTAAAACTCAAAATATGAAGATTTTTCCAGAGCTTTGCAGCGCTGCTTGTGTTCTCCGACATATTGAAAGAGCAGTCCAATGTTAGTTGCAAATCAAAATATTTCATATGGTGTTCAAGCTTTGTGCTATAATTTAATTCAATTGTATCTCTTTATACTCTCTATGGAATGGCGAACCAGTTTTGTCTATTTTATACATCTTTATGCTTTTGTTTGAAAAAGGTCTCATTCTTTTTGTTTTTCTTCTGTGTGGTGAGAACTTTGAAAGCCATCTAAATTGGTTTTTGAAAATTCCTGTTTCCCCTGAGGTAATTTAGAAGTCAAACTCTAGCTTGAAGAACACAACCTCATGTGCGGTATCTAAAAATGTACATACAAGTTACATACAAATGATGTGTGAAACAAGCTTTGTGGTGTTGAGTTGTTAACCTTCTGTTATTGTGGAGCAAACCAAGAGAACAAGAGGATATTGAGGGAAAAAATTGCTGCTTTATAAATACTGTACAAGACGACCTCCAAATTTACATACAAGAAACTTTACTTGATTGATCATTAGGCCTTATCTTAACATTTATAAATATCTATTGCCTTTTGATATGATATTGATGTTGAATTTCAATTGGATCTGAGCCAAGAAAATTTGTTTGAAGGCTTATGCTGCTGCTGGCCAACAGTTAATCAAAACTATGCAAACATGTTTGCTTATGAACTGCGCCTTCGCCAGGTTTGTAGATCACCCACTGCTATGTGAAAGGGTTTATTCCAGGCCCTTCTGCTAGAAAAACCAATTTGCCAAGAGCCAGTGGAACTCCCTACCATTGTGTTGATGGGATTGTTGATCGCTTTGGAAGCAGCAATCTGCAATATTGTCTTATTTGCAAGTGTTGTTCATCATGATTTCAAATATGTTTTCAGTCTGTACTTAGCTTCTTTAATTCTGCATGTATATAATTCCCTTTTAGTATTTTATTTTTAATTGCCTTCTGTTGGTTTGAGATCCCTCTATTTCTTAATTTGTCTTTGAATTTAACGACAAGAGGACAAGTAGATTCAAATATTGTTGTCTTCACATTTTTGGGTGTACATTACCTCCTCTGTTTCGATTATTGCTTTTACGTTTTGTAAAATTTGCACGTCAATTAAGGAAAATGATATTTGGATAAAATTTGGTTTTTTACTTGTTTTTTCTGGTAGTTTGTATTATTCGTTTAATTGTTTGAGATGTTATATATAAAATAAGTAAATTAAAAATGGGTAGGGAGATAAATTGGGTGGGAAAATCGGAGAATAATGAGAGAAATAAATAAGGGTAAGATGAGAAATTTTAGATAGTAAAGCTAACATTAATATATAAAACAAAAAGTTAAATTATAAAAGGGAAACGTAAAAGATAAAGGGGAACACCAAAAAAGGAAATGTAAAAAATGAATTGGAACGAGGGAGTAAATGCATTGTTTATCATGTTAATGTTTTTTTCTGTGGAATCCATTTTTGCTCTTACTTTTTATAGTTTTTCAGCAAAAATAAACACATAAAATAATATATACTTCGATACGTTGTTAGGAATATACCATTCTTCGGAATTTCTTCTTCATACGATATGTCCTCACATGGCGCTTCTATTTCGTCCGTTTTCACGTTAATGATTGCCTATGTGAAGCATGGGGCTGTGGCAATTTGATGCTTAGATATATAAACCCTTGCGTCTTCTTGTTAGACTTCCAGAAATCATGGGTCGCTTTTGATAGGAATATCATCTCTGATGATTCTATATGGAACCTATCCTGATAGCTGCAAACTTTTTCAAAGGACACTTTCTAGTAGATGATTGTACTGCAATGAAAGGCTTCTTATTATTTCTGTTCAATTAAACATGAGACCAGAAGAGGCAGCTCTATGGAGGTAATGGACTAGTTGTTAAATACTGATAATGCACACAGTACTTAAACTAGTACATAAGCATATGCATCCAGATCCAGCAGAGGAAGGAGAACGAATTAAGAGGAGATGGTTCAGGACATGTATAATCAACCTTTAATTATTCTTTAATTGCTATATATAATAAATAAGAATTCGAGCTGCACCCGTTAGTCCCGTATGTAAGATGCTTCGTTTAACCATGTTTGTCGAACTGCTGTATATGTTGTGCCTTGTTTTTTGTGGTGTATATTTCAACTTTCTAAAATTTAATATTGTAAAGAGCAAGCAATGTGACTGCTGTATATGTTGTGCTTGGTTTTTTGTGGTGATATATTTTCAACTTCTAAAATTTCAATATGTAAGAGCAAGCCAATTATTTAATGCTGCTTTTGAGTTTAATAATTGGCAAAATTGATTTTTGTCACTTTGCATTTTGCAGCCTATTTTTTCCCAGATGACTTTTTTCTAGTCTTTAATTTTACTTCTCTGTTTCGCTTATTGTATGTTTGTTTATTAAAATGTGAGGCATTCTCTCTCGTTCTCTCTTCCTTGATTAAGAGTTGAATGAGGTAGATGGGATAAATGTAATGGATATAGATAGCTATTGACTAGCTTTAATTGTTTACAAACACGTAACTTTGTGAAAGGAATATAGTTGGACAGTTATTATTAATATTTGTTGGTACATTCAAACCAAGCTCTCGACTGTCTTCTTCCATCTTACATCTTTCTTTTATAGTTTCTGTAGCTATTACAATGAGGGAGCAAACATTTGATGTTCTTTCTTCTGATGCTTTTGCAGATCAGCTGATGAGGATGCTGTTGTTCCCATATGTGGGCTGTTTTCTGTACCAATGATGTGGCAGACTACCTAATGGCGATGACACTCTTTGCCCTGCTCGCTTTAGATGCAAGGAGCAAACTAATATGATGTTCTTTTCTTGCAGAGCCACTCTGACAAGTTGTGTTCTGTGGTGATGTTGATGACACTTTTTCACAATGACTAATGTGATTCAAAGACTTCCTTAATTCTCGTTAATGAGTTTATAGTTCTTCTTAAATCAAAGGCAAGCACTAGAGATGATGCTTGCTCATAATAAATTAAACAGTTCATGTTATAGGCTTGAGTGAAGTTGGGAAGGACGGATCTGCCTGAGATCTTCTATGTCTGTTCATGTGAGAACTGAGAATATAGAGAATTCATCCCCCTCCCCCCATCGCAAGGCCCATTAAGACATTTTTTTCCTAGTGAGACTCGTTTATTGCTGGATCATTTGAGTATTCTCTAAATCATATTGCATTAGTATACGAAGGCTTGATGGTAGTATGTCTTTCTGGCTGCCCAAGAGATCGAGGCTGTCAGAGAGTTCAATTACTACTCCTGAGGTTTGCCTTTCCTTTATACATCCACTCACCCACACTCTTTATTATTGTCTTGTTTTGTTTGCCTTTCCTCACACCTGATTTTTCTGTGGTCTTGACCTTTCCTCACTTATGGTGTTGGGAAAGACCTGATAGGCAGTGAATGACTTTAACTTTAGTTCACATTACCAGCGATTGGACTAAGTAGTTGACACCTAGTTTAAACGTTTCAATGCTGTAATGCCTTCCAATCTAGTACTGGACGCGACGAATGCTTCGGAAGGAGATTAATGTTTATTGTGCTGTGTTTTGAAACTTTGGGGTGATAAAATCTTTTCAGTCATCACTATCTGAATTCTCTAAGAGTCAAGATTTACTTTTTTTTTATTAACATGTTACACCTTTGTTTGGGCCAAAGTTCAGGCAAGCATTATTAGTAGTAGTAATTAGTGTGAAGGTTCAATTAATAATAACCACACCCATCACCATTTAAACCCAAGTGACTACCCACAATCAAAGTTGCTACAGCTACAGCCAAATTGCCCACCACCACCAAACAATTCGTCGCAGCCACAAATCAGCCAAGCCAATTTGCCAACCACCACCAGCCAATCGCAACTAGCCATCCCAATTGGCTACCCACCAATGAAATCGCACCCCAAATCTTGATTTTCAAACACTTTCGAGCATCCAAAACAAAATATTCGAACAACATTCAAACAATTGTGAACAACAATCGAACAAACTCTTCGAATTCCAACAATTGAAGAAGAAATTCATTCTCGAACAATTGTAGAGAAATTGAAAGAACCAAAAATCCAGGAAAAAAGAGAGAGAAGATGGTTTTGGTGGTCTGGGGCTCGTGCGCGCGTCTAGGGCTGGGTGTTGTGCTGGGAAGCGTGGGTGGTGCGGTTGCGTTCTGGGTGGTCATGGTCAAGCTCATGCGGCGGGTCTGGGTGGGTTGCGGTGTTTGGAAGGAGTGGGTTCTATGGTGGTTGGAGTGTGGTTGGGAATCTGATATTGGTTTAGAGGTTAAATTAATTTTGATCAGTACAATGTTACATTATGGTTTTATTTTTTAGGGATATAGTAAAATTTTGACCCGTAAAAAGTTTTACCATATTTAGGAAAGAAAAAAAAACAGTGTAACATTCTATTTAAAACATACTCCAAAAATAGAAGTGTAACACGTAAAAAAAAAAAAAAAAAACGGAGAGGAACGTATTAGTTATTTCGGCATTTTGGTCACAAGGGACCGAATTGGCTCATTACACAAATACTCTATTTTCTGTTTATTGTGGAAGTTGTCAATGATTGCTGCATATTAAATCTAGGGTTACTTAAATATATACGTTACAAGGTAAGGTTGCATGCGTTTGAAAGTAAATCTAGGGTTGTCAATGAGACTGCTAGAGAGTTCACAGTAGACCTGTGGTTGGTATTGATGTTGTCAGTATCCTATTTTCTGGAGTTAAGGATGAATTGCTAAGGGAGAATAAATCCTAATAATGGTGATACTTGATTCGATTTTTGTGTTTGTCTGTGGCTAACTTTATTTTCTTGAAAATCCTGCATTTGCTACGCTTTTTCTTCCGAAGGAATACCTGAACACAAGGATGCTGATGAAGGATAAAGGGCGACACACCATCATGGCCATGCCACCATTTAGTGATTGTTTTCAGATACTTTTGATAGAAATGTAGATGATAGGAATACTTCTCAAGGGAATGAAGAAAAGTTTTAGGCAGTGGAGACATTTTATTTAATAGCAAAATCATTAAGCTGAAAAAGTTGCTTCTACATTTTTAAATATTTTCTAGCTGCATTTTTTTCATGCTGAGAGAGCCCAGAACGTCGGAGATTCATTTGAGAGATGTGCACATGTGTTATCCTTAGTAAAACTTGTCTACTTTACCTTCTCACCAATTGTTTCTTTAAGTGACCTAATAGGCTGCTCATTCGCCCCATCTCCTTTCATTATCTTGAGGTGAATCAGCCATATTTTTCTTTTGCTTTTTGATTCACTTTTTCTTTTCCCATGTCTTTTAAATTTTGTGAGGTAGCTTACCCTTGTCAAATCTGTTTGTATTTTTTGCTTTCCGCCTTCGGCAAATAATAGTCGGTTCGTCTGCTGCTGTAACATCAGTAAAGAAAAAAAATGGTTTAATTTGTATCGATTTGATGATCATTTTATACTTAGCTAAAACATAAATACAATCTTAACTTTTGCACTTTCTGAGCTAGTGTTGATTTTTCTCTTGCAATTTATAATGGCGAATTGCAAATCTATATTGTGGAGGTTCTTGATAGGTTTGCATGCTGATGTCCCTCAATCCGGCAACCTCTGGTTTGAACATGGTATCAGGCCTTGCCATGTTATTCTTTTGGATCTTTGCTGAAACCCAACTACAGAAGACCAAGCAATGATCGAGCACATCCGTATTGGCGCCAAACATCGGCCTGTTACAGTGTCGAGGATTACAATAAAAGATTACTGTTTGAGATCGTATTGGCCTCTCAGGTATGGCTTCATGCTTTTAGGACTTCAGCTCTTTTTTATAATTACTTCTATTACAGTATACTTCCTCTTCCTCCTGTTCTTCAAATATTGGATCCCAAGGGTGTAGCACAAGAATAGGAAAGAGAGAATAAGTAAGTGGACCCCAAAAAAAGATGCAAATATTTGTTACGTTTACTTTTTGCACAGTTTTCAATGCCACTTGGTTCTAAACCTTAATATCTTTCACTACTTTATAAAAAAATTACAATATTTGATAATAAAAAATTACGCATTGAGCGATCTACGAGAACTCTCACAGGGAATATAATTTTTCCTTATGTATGATGAGATAATTCAAAGTCAAGTTTCTCTCCTTGTGTACCTTAATATTTTCCAAACTAACAACAAATGACGAACGGAGGGAGTATATACTTCCTCCGCTTTTTTTAGATTGTTCACTATGATTTTGACACCGGTATTTCAAGACGTTGATTGAGGGATAAACATTAGTTGAGTATTAAGGTTGAGTAAAGTTAGGTTAAAAAGAGTAAATGTGTGAATTGAAATTTTATATGAGTACAAAGTACATTTTTGGGTAACACTATTGGGTAAGTAATGAAAAGTTGACTTATAGAAAGGGTCGGTAATTCCTCTTACTGTTAGAAAGTTAAATAAGTAAGGTAAAATGTTTAAAAAATGTTATTTTTAGATTGGTTCTGGAACTACTAATTTAAAAAGACATCCCAAAATGAGAAACTTGGAACCAACTAAAAAACGGAGGGAGCAACTAAACAAGAAAGAGATATTGTTTGAGGAAGAAAGGTTTGAAAAGTAACCACCATTGCAAAGTGAGTAATTAATTTTACTAGTTTTATAAGGATATTAGTTGTAAATTTTTGATGGAGATCATTAACACATAAAGAAGGTGCATAGTATTTTGCAACTTTTCATAAATACTTAAATAGGATAAATTGATTGAAAAAAAAAAAAAAAAAAAAAAATGGATGCAAGTAAACGAGAACGGAGGAACGTATGTCTTAATAACAGGGGACCACCCAGCAATCTTTATTTAACATAATAACTTTGTGTCATTACATAGGCCAAAACTTTTATCGTTTTATGTCTATAAACACATCAAAAAAAAACCCATGAAGTTCACTTCTTTAACCAACTTTCATCTTTAATTATATCCATACAAGTTCTTTATCGGATTCATGTTCTCAAATTGGATGTACTCATTTATTAGTTTTTGGTGGGAAAATATTACCTGTCCACACTAGGGTGCATACCTAATTCACCTTTCCGTAACAGTCCAAGGACTTCAACAATGATTTATAGTTGATATGGTATTACCGTGGATACAATCGCATGGGCATTACAATTACTAATTATGCTTCAACACATTAGCTATCCAATATCCACCACATAGATATATAAGTATGTGGCCAAAACTGGCCAATTAATGCTTAATCAACCAAAGATTAAGGAGTTCAGTTACGATGTCACCAGGGATTTCACCCAGGCTCAATCTCTAGGTTATGCTTCAATTCCTATGGTCATTAAGCATTTTGATCACTCCCTGTTGCTCTTTAGTCACTTGACTTGTTTATATTCTTTCTTATCAAATATATTCAGTTTCTCCAGAATTTCTATTTTCCATGATTGTAGCAACATAGTCTGCACTTCTAAAATTTATAGAAATTGCTATTTACAAGCGACTCCTTGTTCTAATGTATATACTATTTCTTTATCTGATAAACTGATCCACTAATTCAATGGTGATACTATATAGCTATTATACTTTCTCTGTCCTGTCGTTGGGAGCTGCTGTAGATTGAAACATAAGGCCAATTCGAAATTGGAAGAACTCTTCCTTATCTCTATACAGCCGCTATACGGCTCGTGAAAATTATGTCTAATTTGCATGAGAAATTATTTTAGTTATATATATACTATATAATATATATATATATACTATATAATTATATATCTATATTATAATACTATACTATATATACTATCATTATATAGTATATACTATATAGTCATATATTATATATATTCCGGTCAATGAGACTTTCTCTTAAGCACCATGAATCTGACTTCACTTTTTAGTATGACAAGTATGCCCTCTGAACACACTGCTTTACTCTTGTCTGATGAAAATGATATGGTGCAGGAGGAGAAGAGGAAGATGGTAGATCTGCATCTTCGAGTGAAGACCATGTTGCCTGGTTCTGCGAGCTCGTCTCTAACCGATTGATGATCTCAAATATATATTTCTGCAGCTCGTTGCCAACTAAGCATTATTATATGGCCTTGTATGTGAATTTTTCAAATAGCCGCCCCTACCCTCACTTCTTGTTCGTCTTGTGAATAGTTAGCTTGACTGCGGCTACTTCGGTGCCCTGTGTGGCTGGTCGTGTTTCTCACTTGTCACGCAACCATTATTTGGGTAATTTCAGATGCAAATTTTAAGGTAGTCTCTTTCATTTTTGACAGAATGTGTGACCAACTTGTTGCGGATTGGGAGGCTTGCATACTTCTTATGTAAATATTGATGTTATTATTTTATTATTGTTAGCGTAGCACGGTAGTCAATGTTTTGAACGAAAGATTCCCCGCTATTTGAACTGACTATTAGCTTATGATAAATCTGCTTGGGGGCAGTTAGGTGCCTTCGTAATGTATCTTGGAAAGGGCAAATGAAAGGGATCATCGTTTATGATTTTTGAAATTATGTTGTTTGTTGTGTGTGTGTGTGTTTCCTAATATTCCTCTATTTGTCGCATAAGATTCATTGTAAGACTAAGAGGAATGAATAATTTCAGCTACTCATTCTCTCACTCACCCATTTTAGATATTTAATAAACTTTGTGAGGTTATAATAACACTTTTTATGGATATCGATAAACTAAGAATATGCATAATCCACTTTGAAAACTAGAGCTTAAAAAAAAAAAAAAGGTAGGGTCCACTGTCCATACAACTTACGGTTATCATATCTTCGCCAAGTGTGCCATATTCTCGCAATGTTTTATCACTATATCAAATGTCGCGCAAGACACAAATATATACTTCGGCTATATTAAACAACAAGTATTGTTGTACGGTTATGTTTTATTGAACTTTGTTGAGATTAAGATACGTTGATTCAACTTATTTTCACTATTTTCCTTGAGATTAAAAAATTTTTGAGTCCATTCGAGACTAAGGAAGCTTACCTAATTTATAGATCAAATTTTCATGTTTGGGTTTCATATATTAATGTACTATGGATAGCCCAAGTCAGATATTGGGGTGCCCAGAATATGTGGTTATTATAGACATGTTTATATTTCGTAAGTCATTTCCAGTCACTATCTTCTTAGTATGGATGCGTTGTAAGCCTAGCAGCTATTAATTTACCGATTGATGCCTTTAAAATAGTAACGATTTTCGAAACGTGAAATATTTACAAATATCTTCTGTTCATTTCCTTTTGTTTGTCCTAGTTTCCCGGAAAATGGAATTCCGAAATGTTTTATTTTGTTCTTTAATCTTTATTTTCAACTCCGAACTTTCAATCCACATTTTCATGGTAAAATAAATAAGTTTAAATACATATCTAGATTATGTTCTCAAAATTCACTTTTCCAAGCTCAATATTTATCAATTTTTTCCCATTATACTAAATAAAATACTTCAACTAAACCTTCTTAGAGTCCGATTATGTTACCACTGTTCGGGAACTGGAATATAAGAATATGAAGAAACTAGGGAATGCTAGATCGTTTGTCGTGAATCTTCAAAGTGTCGCCGAGAAAATGCGAGTCGGGAATGGCGTCAGGAATCTGCCAATAACCCGCTGAGGAGAGAGAAAGGCAGTCAGGAGGCCCAGGGTTTGTAGCCCGTGGGGGCACCACCATCCGGCAATGCTTAAGGTCAGCAATTGGACGAGAAAAGTGGAGAGAAGAGAAGAGAGAGTTTTAGAATTTAGAGAGAAAGTGTGTACTTGTGTCAGAAATCTCAAAAATGTTGGGTCCCTGAATTTGTGGTCCTCAATCCTATTTATAGGCAATATGAGGGCATAATCGTAATTTTGCCAACCGTCAGAAGGATCTAGAAGATCTCCTAACAGAATTCTGTTAGGCTGCTTCTCCAAGAAGTTACCTCCTGTTGACCGGTCAACACCTTTACTAATGGCATTCTGGTAATAAGGTCATTGGGCCTGGCCCAGCATCAGGTGGGCCGGAACAGTCAGCCCCACGCTCGATTTCTTTAATCTTTTTAAAGTGTCGAGCGGTATTAATATCTGATCTCATATAATGGCTTATCATTCGTTAGGGTAATAGAGGAAATCCTACATTTAGGATTTTTAGCCCCTACCCTGAGGACTGATGAGCGATTGGAATCTGCAATGCTAACTGATTTTCCTCCAATTCAGTGATATCAAAGTCCATCATGGGTGAACATCACCATCGGCGTTTACAAGTAAAAATGCTCAAATAAATGAATCTCGGCGATCCGAGAAGTACACCAAATGAACTCATGGGCGATTAGAGTCAGTGGCGTTCAGGAGCCAAAACTTGTTCTAAGAAACCCATGGGCGATTACAGCCCATGGCGTTTTTAAGCCAAAAATCCATGTTCCAGAAACCCATGGGCGATTACAGCCCATGGCGTTTATAAGCTAGAACCCATGTTCATAAAACACGGCGGTCCGAGAAGTGGACATACTGAACCCATGGGCGATTATGGCCCATGGCGTTCAGAAGTCATATCCGATGAACCCATGGGCGATTACTGCCCATGGCGTTCAGAGGCCAAAAGTCTATACTTTAAAAACATGGCGAACCGAGAAGTAAGGACATTGAACCCATGGGCGATTACAGCCCATGGCGTTTATAAACAAAAAGTTCATGTTCAAGAAACATGGCGGTCCGAGAAGTGAATAAAAAGAACCCATGGGCGATTACAGCCCATGGCGTTTATAACCAAGAATCCATCCTAAATGATTAACCTGA
>SNQN01001910.1:15384-41916 GCA_008642245.1 Bassia scoparia
GCGTGGATCCATGCTTCTGCCTCTCTCATCATTTCATTCAAGTCCCCAACCCTTTGCCTTACCATTTGGAACTTGAAAGGACCGTCCTCATCCATCCCACGGTAGAAATTGTCTAGGATCACCCGGTCTGGCAAGTCTGGGATCTGGAGAGTTTCGTTGTTGAAGCGTTTAACATAGCTTCTCAAACTTTCATTGGGTCGTTGCTGGATTCTACCCAAGTGCAACTACTTTACTGCTCTTGGTGATGTGCCATGAAATGGTGAGTAAAAAAGAACAGCCAATTCATTGAAGTTGTGGATAGAWYCTGTCGGAAGACCGTTAAACCACCTTTGTGCCAGCCCCTTAAGGGTAACTGGGAAGTATTTACACCAAGTCGCATCATCGGCCTGGGTGGTTAGCATGAGATGCTTGTACATTGTCAGGTGATCATCTGGGTCTATAGTTCCATCATAAGCATCAATAGATGGGAACTTGATCTTCTGAGACTGTGTTGCCATGAGGATAGAAGGAGAGAAGGGATTCTTGACAGTTAGGGTGAGCGCTTGCATCCCCTAGTCACCCCTTGGGATGTATGACCATGACCCCTATCCTGGTGAGCACCGCTTTGGTGACACCCCCACGTTGGTGGTATCTAACCTCAGGCTCATGTCGATGTGATATCGGAGTGGCCTGGTCAGATGTGCTGTGGTGCGGAACCATGTGTTCTAAAGAACGATGGTGATGGGTCCGTACACACTGGCGTGGACTCGTCATGAATGCTCTTCATCATATCGAGCGCGCGGCTTGCTTAAGCCTCTCAGTTCTCTTCTTATCCAGTATCAGCCTAGCATCTTGGTTCCTTTCCCTCTTGATCTCAATGATCTTCGGCATCCATGGAGGAAGCTTCGTGGTCCTGCTTCGTCTTCTCGATAAGAGTCCTGCCGTCTTCGGCTCCTCGCGAGAAGAAACGTCATCTTCTACATAGGCTTCATCAACCTATAAGGCCCACCCTTGGCAGAGTGGCCTTGGTGGCTGTTGTTGTTGTGTTGGCAGCTTAGAGTGTACAGTACATCCTAGTCTGGCTCTTCGCTAGTTCCAAGGAAGTGCTCTGTGGAACAAATTTTCCTTTCGGTGTGGATTCTTAACCTTGATGGTTCTGAGTTTTTGGAAGTGTGGGAGTGTTGTACTCTACAGCTTGGGACTTGGCAGGAGCTTCACTGCCAGTCACTTTAGACTGCCTACTGCAAGGCTTTCAAGCGGCATTCTCCGCTTGGGAGCGTCAATCTACTGCTTCAGTTCATCACTGCTGGGAGAAGCAATGCCCATATCTCATCCACTCCCTTGGTGATTTCATCCTTGAGTGTATCATGAGAGACATACCTATTGTCCAAGTCCTGAAGCGACAGGTCAGTATTGTCCTCCAGACCAAYTTGAAAGGTGGAGTTGTCGGCGTTAGTCTCGCCATTGGGATTACTCTCCTTCTCTGAAGATGGAGGTATGATCGTCCTTCGTGTTATTTGGTCATCAACTGAAGCCATTTCTGAGTCATTCCCCACAAACGGCGCCAAATGTTGTAGCAAGTAAAATGGGGATGACGTGTCCTGGTTACAATATTTCCCTAGCTTCTGGGTTGAGAGAGGGGTGGAGGCTTCCCTTCAATGCTACCTCTGGAGAGCTGACCTTTTATTGCACGTTGGTTGGTTGCTTCTTAGTCCTAGCACCTCCAAGCTTGCCTGACACATGCACAAAGGAGAATCATCCTATTTGGATTATCTCCCCTCCGATGCTTAAGTAAGTATGGAGTTAGGGAAGTAAAAGTGCCAAGCTAGAGAGAGAAAGTAGTGAGAGAAGCTCTTAAGTGGTTGGAAGTTATGCAATAAATGATAAGTGAATGTTTGTGCCATTATGGTGGTTTTTYGGGGTATTTATAGGCAATCCYTCAAAAACCAAGGCTTCCTTTGGATGGGTGACACTTGTCATCTATTCGTGCTTCCGTACGTTCCCTACTACCATTTCAATGTAGAAACGTCGGTTCTCCGTCCCGTTTCGGTCCGGATTAATTTAAACTGTTGCGTTTGCCACGTGGATCGTTTTGACCCAATATTTGAAGGACACGTGGGCATGGATTATCCGTGCCACATCAGTCACAATACCATGCCACTAACCTTACTTTGTAGCCTAACCCCAGTCAAAAGGCAATACAAGAGTTCTACGAAAAGTAGAAGGCTCCTCGGAAGGGTTTTCAAAAGTTAAATATTGATGAAAGGGGAAAAAGTTACATGTGCAGGATGAGAAGGTGGTGAGATTCAAGATGAAGGAAAGTGAAACATCGAGTTATCAATGAATTGAAGTTCAAAGCTATGAACCCTTTTGCCTTTGAACTTATGCTCTCAAGAAAGGTTTGGGAATTGCAAAGGACGACATCATCAAGGTTACTCATTTAGAGATTATTGTTGAGAGTGATGTAAAAAAACATACTCACTATTATGGAATATGTATAAAAGTATCCATCTCGTAAACTAGTTAGCATTATTAATGATCACAAGGTGTTTTTCGAAGCTTTTGCTTTCGCCACCCTTGTCTACTACACAAACTTGTCAAACTTGTCATGCAACTCAAGTACTTGATCGTTCTCGTGTGTGTTTCTTCCATGACAAATTGTCGATGTGTTTCAATTTGTGGAAATGATCTTCTATTCCTATAGTACCGTACATTTTATATTGTTGTGGTTGTTGTGAAACACTTGTGTTCTTATTATGCTTATGGTGTTGGTTCTAAGTGGAGATTCATCAATACACCTAGCTTACTAAGTATGGTGTATTGTTTCACAAAGGATGTAATATATATTCTCTTTTATAAGTAAGTAGTGAATACCTTCTCTTGTGTTAAAAAGAAGAGAAAATACAACAATCCTCAATCTTGGTATGTTTATTGTAAGTAATGTAGTTATTTAAAATCAACAACTTCTACTAGAAATCAACCAATAACAACATTTAAATACCTTCAATTCACTAGAATGGAAGAACAAGGAAAGTAGGGGAAAAAAAGTTACTTGAAGCTCCAATGTTGCTTAAAAATGGAGTAATCAATTCTACAATACTTAAAAGTAAAGTAACAAAAAACTATAAATTGCATGAAATTTGAGAGATAATTCTAGGCTAACCTAAGAGAGAGAAAATGATACCAACTTCAAATAGGAAGAGTGAATGGATAGTAGTTTGCTTGCCCAAAAATCTATCCAAATTAATAAGGCAGAATCGTGCAGGTGCGGGCTAGCCGTTTACTAGACAGACTTTGAAATGACATAACTTTCTTGTCCCTTATTGGAATTTGTCTTAGAACTACTCGTTTCTAAGTTCTCGAGACGTACTTTTACCTATGTTAAAAGATATAGCCATTTGAATCCATACCTATGCATTAGATGTTTCCAAAAGTGATCCAAAATATCCTATAATATATATAACATACAAACTACCCATGAAGCAATAGTGTGACTAGAAAAGGCTAAAATCATGCAAAACAACACTATAATGCTTCAAAAACACATGAAAATAAGCCCTAAAATATGTACAAATAACCACTCATCAATTCTATGTGATAATAAAGTTAGAAATAACGTTATCCTTGGAAAAGTTGGCTTTCAGGCATTATGGGCAACTAAGGAAAAATTGACTGTGTTGGTTTTGACATATAAGACGGAGTCTATAAGGAGCATCAATGCAAAGAATGAAATCGGAGATATTTCAAATGAGGCAGAGAGAGACTGAAAATGACTTAGCCCGGTGAGAAAGAGTTAGAAAATACTTCTTATAATCTCAAATACTTGCATCCTTTTGTATATTGGTACTATTGACTAATGTTTTTTTGAATCAAATTTGTGATTTATTTGGAAAAAAGATTGTAGCCATTTCTAAGTTTTGCATCGAAAAAGTGAAATCTTAAAGGATGCAAGTATTTGAGAACGGAGAAAGTATATGAATCAAATACATTTARAGAAGAATGAAGCTCTCAATCGCAAAGGTGGATGAAGCAAATATTTGTAAATGATTATCTAAATTCCAAAATAATCACTTTTAGTTCAATTAAGTAGCCGACCCACGATTAAAGCCATATTCTCATAAACTGATTTTTGTTGAACATAACTTATTTCTACTAAACTGAAYTTATTAGTACTGAACTGAACTTAATACTATTAAACTAAACGTRTTTTTACTAAAACTTATTTAAATTTAAAAAAAATAAGAAAAAAAAAACAAATCGAAGCCGGTACAGAACAATCTAGATCGGTCCCGCCCAAATGCCTAATCATCGAATTTAGTTAAACTTTCTATCCACATCTCGGCACTTTCCTTTCCTATCTAGCTCGAATAGACGACATGATCTAATGATCATTGATCAACCATCAAAGTGACATTCACAGTCGCTAACTCACTATATACTACGTATATATTTTTATTTTTTTATTATAATGGTGGACGAAAGTAAGTGATGACGACGACGATAAATCATTTCACTCAACTTGATCACTTCCTTTTTTTAATATCTTCATCAAATGAACCCCCCACATTTTTTTCTCTTCTCTTGACGCTTCGTTTTTGCCCCCTTTTTCTTATATACATCAGCTATTTCGCACGAGTGACTTCTTCTTCTTCTGCAAATTTCAAACCCTAATTTTCCAGCTCTAATGTTAAATTGTTGTCCACTTTGCAACTAAGATTGAGATCCTGATCATCGGAAATTAATTCTCGCAATTTTCTCGAATTTGAAGGTTGAGTTTTCGATTATGCGATGATTGCGAGGTGAAAGAGGTTAAGAGAGAGACAGAGAAAAAGATAATGACGACGACGAGGAAAGTTGGGAAGTACGAGTTAGGAAGGACGATTGGAGAAGGAACTTTCGCGAAGGTTAAGTATGCGATCAATACTGAGACTGGAGAAAGTGTTGCGGTGAAAATTTTGTCCAAATCTGCCATTCTTAAGCATAAGATGGTTCATCAGGTATATTATTTTCCGCATTTTTGTTCTTGTTTGATTCTAATCTATACTTTTGAGTTCAAGTTTAAATTTCTGCTGTTGTTTGATTCTATTCTATTATACTTTTGAGTACCAATCTTTGAAGTATTAATTTTGTTTGCTATTGTAGCACAATTGATTAATGCAGAGTTAGGATTTGTATAGAGAGATTTTACTAAACATAACAATTATCATAAATGACAACAATAAGTCTTTTAATGAATGCAGATTAAACGCGAGATATCGATAATGAAGATTGTTCGACATCCTTTTATTGTCAGGCTACATGAGGTATCTGTATATTTAGATGATTGAGTTTTTTTGAGGTACTTTTATTCATGCCTTCCTGATGTTATTTCCGTCTTTTTGGAAGGTTTTAGCTAGCAAAACGAAGATATACATCATCCTGGAGTTTGTATCCGGTGGGGAGCTGTTTGATAAAATTGTAAGGCTTCCCAATTGTCGAAAGCTCAACTATTTTGATGACTGTGGATCACATTTTGTAAAGATCAGTTTAGTTCTTGATGTTTTGCGTCATTGTTTGTCTTGCAATAACTCCCTCCTTTTCTTAATATTGTATACATTTGGAATCGATGGGAATTTTAAGAAATTGGGTAAAAGGTGGAATCTAAGAAAAAAATCTACCATGGAAGTGGTGAAAATTATTTAATAAATGAAAGATAATTGGGCCCAAGTGTAATATGTTATCGTTTATATAAGTTTATTTATGGAAAGATTTTAAGTGGGCAGAACATTTTCAAACGTACTAAAACAGAAAGTGGGTAGAGCATTTTGAAATGGAGGGAGTAATTAACTATTTAAGTATGTTTTGTTTGTTTGTGTGTGTGTGTGTGCGACCTTTTTTTGGGGGGACAATTATTTCGGATGTGTTGTCCCAATAACAAGTCTTGTTAGCATGTCATCCTTTGTTTTGAGTTCAGCAGTAATGTTTGGAGGAGGGGTATTTCCATTGCGGATGAGGAGTTCTGGGTTATCCCTTTTACTCTTTTGGAAATGCTACAAGTTCATTTGCAAGCTTTGGAAGGGAAAAGCAGAAAAATTTCTTGCTGCTTAATGCTTTGCTGGTAAATGCAATGTGTGTTGTGGTTAAAATGGAATGAGTGAATTTCAGGAACTTTTAAGCTAGTGATTTGTTGTGTGATCAATTAACCTTTTTAGTAATTTGTCATTTTAGCGCCTACCAGGGCTTATCAAGTTACCCAGGATATGTTTGTGGAACTGGGATCACTGGCAATATGTTTTTGATTGACTCCGTGATAAAAGCTGGCCCTCTGTTTCTCTCTACCTGCTGTTCATGTTGAGATATTTTCTGATATATGTATAATGAAACTTGATCGTCGGATTTCATTTCTGCTTCATTTGTTTCTTATTATTTATTATTTCCCTTGCTTTAAGTGTATAGGTTGACAAAGGCAAGTTGTCTGAAATGGAGGCTAGGAAGTATCTTCAACAGCTCATTGATGCAATCTCTCATTGTCACAAGAAGGGCGTTTATCATCGAGATTTGAAGGTAGATACCTTTTAGTGCTTCAATGTTTTTTTGAAGATTTTCTAATTGTTTAGTCAAGAGTTACAGTCTCTTTTTTTTTAAATTAAAAAAATTTATATTCCTGTGGTCCGTGTGCAACTTCTTATTTTTTTTGTTTTGATCCCTGGAAATTAGCCAGAAAACCTCCTCCTTGATGGACGTGAAAATTTGAAGGTTTCTGATTTCGGACTCAGTGCCTTACCAGAGAAAGTAAGCATGATCGACTTTCTTGGTTGTAAAACATATGTGTTTTTGTTTTGYCCACCTGATTCTAAGCTCTGTTATGAAATATATTTACTAGGGAGTTGATGTTCTTCACACCACTTGCGGCACCCCTAACTATGTTGCACCTGAGGTAATGTCTCCGTTGTCATCTTAATGATTGTGTCATCTTCTGCAAACATTTTGTTCTCTCTTTATCTTATGGGGACATGTGTATGGAAATTGATTTTGGGTGATTTATGATGAGACTCTTGCAAGCTTTTGGACTAATCTGATTACTCAACCTTTTAATATGAGTTTTTAATTTATTAATATTAATGTTAAATTGCACACTAGGGGATTATGTTGTTCAACGGTGTTTATATTAGTCTATCTTTATCGACATTTAAAACTAGTATATATTTTTAGTTATTGGGTCCCAATCAATGAAAATCCTAGGATTGGCACATATGTATAGATTTAGAGCAAGATATTTTAGTGACTTCTTTATATGCCTCAAAATTCCAAATCAATGAATTTGGCCACCATTGAAAATTAGGCTATTTGATTGCAAACTTAAATCTACTTAAGCTGGTATAGGCGGATGGCCTAGTAAGTTCATTTGATTTGACAACATAAGTTTGATACATCCTTTTGAAGCCTATATGAAACTAGGCAATCTTCTTGAACATATTATGGTACTCCCTCCGTTACGCTTAAGTTGAAACAATTGAACTAGGGAAGATTTCTAGGCAAAATTTGTTAATTGTAGATAAGAGTATAAGATTAGGAAAAAGTAAGAGAGAGAAAATGAGTGGAAAGTGAATAAAATAATGAATTAAGCGAGAGAGAGAAAAGCGGCGGGAAAGTGAATAAAGTAAATATTAGGAAATGTAAAAAGTTCAATGATTTTTTAAGTAAGGCTATTATACTCTTTTTACTCCTAAAATTTAACCAAAAATGGAAAAGAAGAGTATCGTTTCAAGTATTGTGTAACACCCATTTATAATTATTGTTTCAAGTAAAACGTAACAGCGAGTAGTATAAGTGTTGTGCCTGAAACTTGCATAACCTATTCCACATTGTGTCAACGATGATAATGTTTAACCTTGTGTTGTTTCCATATGATATGTGGAGTGAAACTAAAGCTTAGACGGTCTTTTTCATTCAATTCAATTAATGCTTTATTCAACACTTGGCTTGACAATGAACTCTCTGATAAGGATGTTCCTTCATATTGGAAAATAAATTTGAAATCATCCTTATAAACTAGCCAGGTCTAACACTTGGATACATTAGGTGTCTCATTGGAGTTGAGTGTTTGAGTAGCATTGAACAACAACTCATCAATACGGAGGTCAGGTGACAACTGACAAGCTAGAAGGAATTGAACTAGGCTGGAGAGTGAGTGTTGGGCTCAAAGATAATTTATTTATTTTTTCTTTTTTTCGTGTGTGTGACTTCGTTTGTCTATGTGTGTGTGTGTGTGTATAAAAATAACTCTATATGGTACCATTGTTGAATAACTCTATACAACTAACCTAAAGATGGGGTTTTATTTATTTATATTTGAGTTATTCTTTATGGTACCATTGTTGAATTGACTTTTCCACATGGTACCACTACGCAAATTTTTTTCTACGTGATACCACTAAACTTACAGTCTAATCTATAAAAATAACGAAAGTGAATATATATTTGCGAATTTAAATGGTGAAATAGTTTCGCCCTAGCTAGTTTAGAAGTTAATGATCTATTACACCTTGAAGGCTTTTAACCTTTTACATAAAAAGTCAAATTTATTTCTATTTTTACATCCCAATAAAAATCGCTTCTTATATTCACAAGCAAGACTAAATATGAATGGTTCAATGCATTCATATATAAAATATGAATTTGTGTGTGTGTGTCTCAAATTGCTGGACGGGACTGGTTGGTCTGGTTCACACCGTGTGGCATGTAGGCTGAGACCCTTCCAATCAAAACTCGTCTTCTAGTCTGTGTTTGTTATTGACACCTCTGCTATCTTCTCATCTCTGATGTGCATCTCTACTTCCCCTGTTCCTTCAACAACTGACATCAACCATCGTGAAAGCCTAAGATGAGCCACACAGGGGAACTAATTAATTTAGTTTGTAGGCTTTCAGACACCTGGAGTGTGTGTGTGTGTGTGTGTCTGTTTCTGTCGGGGAGTGGGGGTGAGGAGGTGTAGAGTTATCAACTTATCATTCTGTGGGGAAATTGAGGATCTCGAATTATTCGTAAATTGCAAATTCAGAGGTGTTGTGGGAGTTTTTCAAAACCATTTCTTTCGTCATATTTTTTGGGTTTCCTAATAAGTGGATGCTTTCGTGAATCATCTTAAATTTAAGGTCAAGCTTATGGAAATTTTTATCACGGCATCAATTGCTTTTGTTGTGAAATTTAACATAATGCAGCAAAATTCCAAGCTATTTTGATTGGTATGCTGCTAGATTTGGGCTGTAGACTAAATTAATTAGTGCCCCTGTGTGGCTGCGTCCTACCACTACAACTTAMACTAGACTTATTGATGATTGGGTGGTGTCAATTTCTAAGGTGGAAGTTAAAGATAAACTGAGATTAGATGTATTGCTGACTGAAGACCAAAAATATGGCATGGAACTTTATGCTTTATTTGCTAGTACTACTATTTTATATCGTCCTTAATTTAGTAACTATAGATTTTGAATTACTTATATACGTGGAATGTCAGTGGCTAATTGTAGCATAGAGACGTAAATAATAATTCATTTGGCTCATTTGTCCTGACCTTGTCTGCTGCTTAAATCTAGGTTCTGAATGGCCAAGGATATGACGGTGCTGCTGCAGATATTTGGTCTTGTGGAGTCATCCTTTTTGTTCTGTTAGCTGGATATCTCCCTTTTGAAGAAACTGACCTTCCCACTTTGTACAAAAAGGTGATCATTTTGGTGCTTTAAGCCTAATTTTACATTGAGATCTATGGAGTTGTCTCATTTAATTATGCTCTAATTGTTGAATTGATATGTTAAATTATTCTGTTACTAAATGTAGATATTTAAGTATGTAACAACATATGGGTATTTGGAAAAAGAAAAAAATATGCGACAACACGTGGGTTTTCCTGAAATTTATTGTTTACACATGAGATCATTCTTTGCTGAATTAGATATTTCTGCTTGCTGAATTATGCCGTAGACTTTCTTAAGATTTTCCTTGTCTTTGCTTCCAATTGTATCAATGCGGATGACTTCCCGGAATAATCACTTTTGGTTTATGTTAGTCGACCCCACTTATGGGACTAAGGCTATGATTGATTGATTTGCTTCCAATTGCCCACTATTCTGCCTCTTGCACAAATAAGAAAACCAAAAAAGAGTGGAGAAAAGACTAGAAAATCGCTAAAGATGAGAGAAAATTCTATCTATAGTTTACCTCCCATTATACTTTTTACTTTTTAGTTAAGAGTAGCAGTGAGCTTAAAACGTCTTGTAGCAGTTTGTCGACCAAATCTCAACCCTCTTTCGTTCTTCCAGCACCACTAAAATTTTTTAACTGAGTGTTGCTGAATTCACCGCAAGGGCGCAAACTTTATACACCAATGAGAAGTAAAAAGTGTAAGGGAGAAATAATGAGGCGCTGCAATATTCTTGATGTTGAATCTATCAGTTAGTTGACATGAGTGTATCTCAAAATGTCTTCTTCATTAGTCTATCTTAGGGTTCAACTTCTTGAAATCATCTTTGTCCCTTACACTTTTCTGGCAATTAGGTGACAGAAGTCAGTTTCTTCAGCTGGATTAGTAAAGAGTAAATTCTGGGCAAATTCAGTATGTGCTGTAGTACTAAAGGAACTTGTGAATTTTATTTAATCTCAGACTGGTTTCAGATTGAACAAGCTGGAACKAATTTGGGATCTATTAAGTTCCTGACAGCACGATGACATGCATTTTTCATGAATCATGATTTAGGCTCATTTTGCTCTGTTTACCACTTGAATGCTTTGAGATCATTTGATTTTGCCTGTTTCTTGTAATTTGAAGCATCCTTATACACTTCACTCCATATGTCATTATGACCCTTTGCATGTTTGTTTTGTATATCTCTTTTCTGACATGAYGGATGCAAATGCAATCAATGCTTTAAATTTTTTCATGTGCTATAAAAGACTTGTATTCTATTTTCACTCTTTTCTTCTAGCAATTTAGTCAAGTATATCTAACTGTTTCTATTGTTTACCTGCAGATTAATTATGGCTCATTTACTTGCCCATTTTGGTTCTCATCAGGTGCAAAATCATTGATTGAGAAGATGCTTGACCCTAATCCTAAAACTGTAAGTGTCCTGTATTATGCAGCAAGCAGAAATAGTGTTCCATAGTATATTCTTTCTCTGTTTCCTTTTCAAGTTTCTCATAGAAATATTTTGATTTGAAATCAGTTTGTCAAAGAATGATGCAGCAATATATTTTTCTTTGCTAGTTATGTATTTACAAGGGCAAGTATTAGGGCTGGTCTGTTCCAGACTCCAAAATAATGCAAAAAACTTATGGGTCTTTAGCAAAGTCTGAAGATTTTCCTCCGAAAACAAGAATCCTATGACTGTATGACATAAATGTCTCCAAAAGCATGCACACAAAATGTGCTAGCATCTTTTTAAGACTTTTAGCTTTACACTGAAACAAAAGTATGCAATTTTTTAAATTTTTTTTWAAWTTTTTTTTATTTAATGATACTACCCATCATAGAAATATTTTCCAAATTACTCCCTCTGATCCAGAATAGCAGTTGCTTTCACTTTGACTTTGTTTAATATTCACAGTTAAAAACATGGTCTTGTGGTATCTTGTTTGATTCGTCTCAATGAATATTCTTCAAATATGCAATTTTTATAATCTATTTCTTTTACACATAAGATATAAACATTTAAAGTTGTGTCTCAGCAAGTGTGTAAAAGCAAATGTAGTAAGTATTTTGGATCGGAGGGAGTATAATTAAGAATATAATAATACAACTTAGACTTGAATAAAAAACTACAGAACATCATTAGAGGAGTCTAAAGTGAATACTTCGAGCAGGTCAAAATAAGTGTAATTTGAGCATGAAAACTAGAATGTTGTGTAAAAAACTGATGTGACAGAGGATGAAGTTTTGAATGAGTCCTGGGCAACAAACTTGCTTTAAGCGAAAGAGAAAGTAACTGTTCTGGATTTAATATTGCATCTGTTCCTTTGGTGACACAGCGTATTACAGTAGATGGAATAAAAAATGACCCCTGGTTTCCGGTGAACTACATTCCTACTCGACAAGGAGTGGAAGAAGATGTAAACTTAGACGATGTTCGTGCTGCTTTTGATGACATTGAGGTCAGATTCTTTCTTACTTTTCATTTTATATCCTAATTTTTCCAGATACACTTAACTTTCTGTGTTGTGTGCTTTTGCTCCTGATTTCCTTCACTTTTTTCATATCATGTGCCATCTATGCTTATTGCTGTTGTACAGTTGTTTTGTTGCAGTTCATCACTGTTTATGTGTTTGCCTGATTCTGTGACTTATAAACTAGCCTTTTTGTATATCTTCTGCAGGACAAGTACGTAACTGAGCAGTCGAGGCACCTGAACAGGGGCCCCTTGGTAATGAATGCATTTGAGATGATTACTTTATCTCAAGGTCTGAATCTATCAGCCTTATTTGATAGACGACAGGTATACCCCTCTTTCAATTCAACATGTTCAACTTAACGAAGTAAATATTGTTTTGGAAAAAAATATAATAAATCACATATGGTTTCAACAATGATCTTATTTGAATCTTGATGACTTGATCACTCTGTAGTTACAGCGTTGTGATGATTGTCTTATGGGTTACTTGGGTCTATTATCTCAATCAATGCCTTTTCTTTCTTTTTTTTACCCCTTGTAGGATTATGTGAAGAGGCAAACTCGCTTTGTTTCACGAGAATCTCCACAGAACATCCTTTTGACAATCCAAACTGTTGCTGAAACGATGGGTCTCAAGGTTCACACACGCAATTACAAGGTAAGTTTGTGTGTGTGTGGGCGCGTGTGCGTGCACGCGCGTGAATTTAGGATGAGCTGTAGATTCAATCTGCGAAGAATGAGATCTATGGGTGACTTCGGGATCTTTTTATGGATGTCATTGGGACTAGAAAGAGGGTGCAGGGAGAGTTTATGTGTAATGTGTTCTTCAATCAAAGCCTTAGTCCTAAAGTGGGGTTGTTAATACTATTGCATGTTCGAATCTTTCTTCCATTCAAAAAGGAGTTTGCCAACCTTAGAATCTATGTATAACTAATTACACCCTTCGATTTTTAATATTATGTGCAATTTCCTCATTTAGACGGTTTTTAATGTTTTGTGCATTGTGCTTTATTCCATTTTGGATTCTCTCTCTCTCATGCTTTTTAACCACACATTCACTTCCTTACCCCACATTTTCATACTTTTCTCCCTTTTACACTCTCTCCTACTTTTTGACCCCACTCACATTATAATACATTATTCCTAGTTTTTCAAACATTAAAAATCTGAGGGAGTACTAAAATAGGCCATGCTGATGTCACCAATTGCCACGTGTCAAATTCTATTGAAATTTTTTCCCTCCAAAATGGTTAGTGATGTCATTTCTTTTAATTAATTGTTCCTTAATCCTCCAATGAGTAACACATAATAAATACTTCTAAGAATTCAAAGAAATAAAAGGGAAATTTCCAAATTATTTTTAAAAAAGGACAATACTTATTTTTCAAATTACAAATGCTTAATTATTATTTTTTGTATATTTACAATTACGTAAAGTCTTACCTTAATTAAATGGCAAACACAACACTTTTTTTAGGAAACGAATGTTTTTTGCAATTTTTTTAATAAAAAAACTTATTGATTGGTATTTGAAAATTGACTAATTTATTTGGTTGTAAATTGCATTTTATCCTTAAAAAATTACGCAAATTAAGAAAAAGTGAGTCAAATAAATTGTGCAGCGCACGAGAATCTAATCTAGTATAGACTATAAAGTAGGGCTGAGCATTTCGGGAAAAATCCCGATCCAAATCTGATCCGATAAAACCGGATATCCGAAATTTTGCATATTCGATTTTTCGGATCGGGTATCCGGATATCCAATTGATCAAACTTTTAAAATATTTTTTTTCCCGATTAACAGTCTATATCGTACTACTGTATAATTGCAGTTCGTTTTTTTTAATATACATACGTTCGTTTTTTTTAATATACATACGTTCGTTTTTTTAATTGCAGTTCGTTTTTTTTAATATGTGTCTAAGTAGTGTATAATACTTGGGTTGTACATCTAGAAGATAATATACATCTAGAATAGGACAGAACGTATGTTGAGGTTGGTGCAAAACTTTATTTTGTTTTTGTTACATTCTATATTTGTGGTCTATGAAGCTGTTGAATGCATATATGAAAACTTAGAATTATACACTATACAGGAGTATGATATAACATGTTGATTAAAAAATACATACGTGAGTGTGCTGAGGGAGTTTTCTGAGTGAATTTGATTCCTCACATACTTTAGAATTTAGATATTGTGCCTAAGTGAAGTCAAGTTAGTCACTCATTTTGAAAATCTAAAAATGTGATCCGAATCTGTCTTGAAAATTTTCGGAACCCGATCCGAGATCTAAAAATCCCATCGGATATCCGTTAAAACCAGATCGGATCGTCTAGATCACGGATCGGATTCTTTTGAACTACCCTAGTATTGAGTAGTTAGTATTTTCTCAGTTCTCACATCATGTTAACTTTGCTTGATATACATGTTATGGTGCTTGTTTGAATTTTGTCTCTCCCTTCGCCCCCTAGGTTTTTGAAACTTAGCCTTTTATTGTAATGGATGAAAAATTGATTATTCTTTGCCTTTTATTACCATAGGTGTGGTTTATTAGTATTTTAGTAATGCTTTAAATCTCTATTATATAAGCCAAAGGGGAGCCATGGTGCCCCCACCTCCACCACAATGAAAATACACTTATAACCCTAATATCAATCAATCAAACCATAGCTTTAGTCCCATAAGTGGGGTCGGCTAACATGAACCAAAAGTGGTTATTTCGGTAAGTCATCCACAAAGACTTTCATCCTCCTCCCCTTTCGATCAAGACTCTCCTTTAAATCTGCTTCATATCTTTTCTAAGTCATTCCCACCAAGTCACAAGTCATTTTTGGTCTTCCTCTATCTCGTTTGAAATCTCCTTGATCCTACTATTCCACTCTTCGCATCAATGTCCCGTAGGGTCTCTTACATATTCAAACCCACACAAACAATTTTCTCTTAAGTTGCTCTCAATGTCCGCAACACCAAACTTTCTTACGGATAAACATTAATAAAGTACTATATATTCAATTTTTTCCTATTTTGTCCTAACTTATATTTATTCATAACAAGAAAAGTTTTTAATTGGTAAATATATTGACATAAATATAATACTTTCTCCGTTTTTTTTTTACTTGTTACACTTTCCTTTTTAGGAGTGTTTTGTTTTAGTTGTTACACTTTTTTTTGTTTCCTAATATAGTAACTTTTAAATTGTAAATTTTCCTAAATATCCTTATTTAAAAAATCAAACCAAACTTAAACATTAACTACTCAGATTTATTATTATCTCAACCCTATTAATAAGCTCAACCACAAAAAACGCAACCACCACAAAGGCCACCGTATCGCAATTCCCCACACCACCGCACTGGAACCACCCATCCAATGAGATCGCACCCAAAACACTACCACGCATCAACCCAGCCACCCGCACCCAAAAAACGGAGGAAGTAGTAAAGAGAGAAAGTTACGATTAGAAAACAAATTGACATATCTACATGACTACATCAATTTACAAAGATAATAGTATCAATTATTTAGGCAACCAATACACATTCAAATACTAAAAAATTATGAATACTTCAATTTAAAAAATTATGTCACTATAAACATTCCAATTTTTCCTTTGATAATAATTTGAAACTTATTTTTTTTTGTATGACATATCTACAATAATTTTGAATCATAATTTGTTCCATGTTTTAGGTACTTTCGCCGTTATTCACAATGATAAATTTCTGATATTATGTTGTATGTTGTTTTGGGTCATATGGTTTTTCATATTGTTTCATAAGTAAAAACATTTATATATCAATATGATGACTACTATATTATCGCAYGCATCGTGTGCAAAGGATGTTAGTTATCTCTTAAACTAACACTTCCTTATCCTTTATTTACTAAATTGTTTGCTGTAGACAAGACTGGAAGGAGTATCTGCTAATAAAACAGGGCAGTTTGCTGTGGTGCTGGAGGTATTTTACTTTCTGTCCTGTCCACATTGGCATGGGGATACATTCCTTGACTTTCCAAAAAGGTGTCTAATACATGTCTTTGTTCGTATTGCAGGTCTATGAAGTTGCTCACTCACTTTTCATGGTGGATGTTCGGAAAGCTGCTGGAGACACTCTTGAATACCACAAGGTTAGCAAGCCTAGTGTCATTATTATTCAACAGAACATAATATTGTCAAAAGGAGATTTAGAGCATAGGTTGAGTCTGTTTGGTGTTAGATTCACTAGCCGGGGTGTTTTCTTTTCCCTACCTCTCTTTGTGATGATTTAAGGTAATTCTCACCAGGTGGCTTCTTCCTTCCATTGTTTTGACATTTCACATGGCATCAAAAAGTTGGGAAATTGACATCAACGGTCCCAATTATATCCGATCTTTTTCAAATAGTTAACATTATTTAAATTAGAATGGTCCCAACTTTTTGGGTGTCTTCCAAAGTTCCAATAACAGTCCTATATACTTATAACTAGTTAAAAGGGCAGAAGTAATTTTCCAAAGTTCCATTATTTAACTTAGAATGGTGTCATGGTGTATGTTATTTGTGGATGATATTGTATTGGTAGACRAAAGTCATGAAACTAAAATTGGGTTTAATGCCAAGTTTGAGCAATGGAGACAAAGATTGGAATCTCGTGGATTTATGCTAAGTCGGAGTAAGATTGAGTATTTGGAATGTCGTTTTGGGTCACAGCGGGGGACAAATGATGTATTGGTGAGGTTGGACGGAAAAGATCTGGCCATGAGTGACCGCTTTAAGTATTTTGGGTCAATCATAAAAAAGAATGGTGATATTGACCAAGATGTGGCTCACAGGATTAACAGGGGGCTAAGACCAGTATCGCTCTATGGTACGGAATGATGGGCCTCCAAGAAGGAGCATATTCAAAAGGGAGGGGTCACTGAGATGGATGTTTGGTATCATTCTACGAGATAGAATAAGAAATGAAGTTATCTGTACGGAAGTTGATGTTATAGATATTGCAAGCAAGTTAAGGGAAAACTGCTTGCGTTGGTTTGGGCATGTAAGACAGAGATCTTAGGTGGCACCGATGCGAAGATGGGAAGAGTGGGATAAGGGAGATTTTAAACGAAGTAGAGGGAGACCGAAAATGACTTGGTGGGAAGGAGCTAGAAAGGATTTGCAAGAGAGCGAGGCTCTCGATAGCAGGAAGTGGAGGAGGAAAATCTATGTGGATGATTTCTCGAAATAATCACTTTTGGTTCATGTTAGCCGACCACATGTATGGAGTTAAGGATCTGATTGATTRATTGATTCATAGTGAGCAGGCAATAGGGAGTTGGTTGGAATTTAAGCTGCACACTTTTTTCCTAAAACTTTCTGCCACTTCCTCGATAATTGTCTTGGTCAGAGACCTCTGTTGCCATTTCTTTTCCCTGTGACCCTGTGTGTTTAACTCCACCTTTTCAGTAGATGAACTTCATTTTTCGCTGTTAAAAGTGTGCTTAACCATAGTCATGTATGGATCTTGCTATATGACTTTTGAAATCAATTTTGTTTGGTGCATGAAGCTCCATGTATTGCTTTACGTGATTCAAATGTCCATATACACTTGTCTGTCCCATAGCCTTTCATAGGTTGGTTTGAGCCTCACTAGAAGCAATGGGGTAACAATTGTGGTAATTGGTTGTCTCTCATCAGAATTCGGAATTATTGTGTAAGAAATTTGTTTAGTCTTATGATCGGTTCATTATTACATGAGTTATAACACACAATAATATTTTCTTCATAATCCATATAATATAGTGATAATGATTATTTTTTACAGCTGTTATATTTCAATGCACCTGATTTTGTTTGTTTTATAATTCAGTGTCTTTAGATGTGCATGAAATGGTCTTGTCTCTTGATTATTTGATTTCACTTTCATGATGCCAACTGTGGATTTGATACCTCACTCGTCTCATTTCTTTTACCCTTCATTATTGCCTTATGTTATTCAGACATGAGTGTCTACTTGGATATGGGTGTCCAGGTGTTGGACTCGGCCACCTCGTAGAATTAAGTCAAGTTTTAATAAAATATGAAGTATCCAAGTAGCGTGTCCTGTCTGACATGACACATCACCATATGCAATCTCAGAGTGAAATGAGGGTGTGGAAAGAACACTTGCTACTATTCTCATGAATGTCTTTTGGGTCTTCCAATGGAATCAAGATTTGTTTTTGCAAGTCGTGAATAGTGTTTGTACCTGACCCAGTTAAATTCTAAGATCTCCTTCCTGACCTGCAGTTTTTCAAGGCTTTTTGTGCTAAATTGGATCACATAATCTGGAAACCAAAAGACGGTATGGCCCATATCAGTCTGCTTCAAACCATGTCTTTCTGATCTGGTTCTAAATGGAGCAAAATGAATCAGCTGGCAGAATATAACAGAAGAGTTAACCTTAACTAATCTACATATATACATGATAGGAATAAACGAAGAGAGTTGTCAACGCCATGGAAATAAAATGCATCGAAGAACGTTGACAAGGCCTTGAAGGTAGCTGTCATTAGAAGTCTGCAAACAATCTGTTGGAATTTATGGGTTCGTGTTAGATATCCCTGTTAAAGTATGTTTCCCGTATGTGTAGATCAAGAGATCAACCGGCATAAAATTTGACCATCTCAATTCTCTATCCTGTTTGGATTTGGACTGGTCATATCTTTAGTGTTTGGAAGAGAGGGAAAAGAGAAGCAACTATCTCGATGCATATCTTAGAATGTGAAGACATAGAGCTAGTGAGCTTGGAAGCAACTTTCTTCCYCAAACTACTTTGTACCTGTGCTTAAGTGTTATTAATATAATTTAGCAGGAGGTTAAGTTATTCATACATGTAGCAGGAGTGTCATTACTGTTTCCGTTTTGGTGTATGCAGAATGATTGTAAAGTAATAGAAACTGAGTCAAGAAATGTCTCTTTTTTCCATTTATTGATTGTTACTATTATTATCATTATCATTGTAATGGTCATCATTAATATTATTTGCTCGTTTGGAGACATAGAGTTTGAGAACGGCAGTAGCACTGCGCATGAATTGTTGTTTTGTTTAGAGTGAAACTTCTGTAAGCTGGTCTTGACTCTTGAGTGTGAGTAGTTAATAACTTGATACGAGTAAAATTGTAGTAGGATATGTTCATCGTTTGGTGTGGTGTGTAACTCGGTTCCATCCTCATAAGTGATTTTTGAAAAAAAAAAAAAAAAACTGTAACATGATGAATAATTATAGTATTGACACATTTGATACTCTTTTTCTCACGTGAATAGTAACAAAATAATAATATGTGAGTGAAAGGAGTGCTAAAATGATTTGAGAAATGTCAATATTTGTATGTTCGTAAAATACAAGTATAATGAAAATAATGGTCTGTCTCTGAATCTTTTCTGATTTATTTGTACTTCGTATTATTATTCAATAATTGAATGTCAGACCAAGTATTGTTGTATTTTACCTCTTATCTTTCTACAAAGCTTCCTACTCACAGTCGACCTTTACCATATTCACCTTGTTGTGAATGTATCTCCATTCTTCAGTAGTGAAAAAACAAAGAAATGCCGAAGCACTGTCATTACTTTGATTGGGCCGTTAGTCGTAACCCTCCTTGTTACTTCATCAGGCCGCATTATTGGTAGTTAGGGATCCTCAGATCGACTTTACCGTGAGACAATGAGACCTCATTGTAAAGTGTCACTCGGTCCGGTTGGGTTGTGCTTTGAGCCAAGCTCGTGTGTCTATCGATCGAAATGTGAGGCCTCAGGAATAATATTGCCCAATTACCCCGTGCAAGTGTACAATGATTAAAAAGGTTAACGTGACTTAATTCAGTTGCTCGCATGCCCTAACACATCAATGGCTCGATTTTGACTTGTACAATGCAGGTGTTTCATCGATTTGGTCTCGAGTTAATGTTCATACTTCATAGTAAGTGTAATCTGTTGTGTGGTCTAACCAGCCCCGACCGAGTGAGTAGTGACCTCTTTATTCACGGTGTCTTCAGCAACGAATACACACGATTCTGGTTATTAAATCGCATTATTACGTTAAATAATGACTTGAAACGGTAGAAACATAAACATCACAGCTTGAAATACATGTACTATCAAGTAGATTTTTTCAAAAAGTATATATACTAACACACATACATAATGTACCACAAAATATTTTCTCATTTTCCGTCTATATATATATAGATATTTAATTTTGTTATAAAACAATAAAAATAATATAATTAAGCTAATAAATGATTACTAATTTAGTACTACAGTATAATATAGTCTTACAAATTAAATGATATAATAATCATGGCTGAAAAAGCTTATTCTTACATCTGCATTTCCAAGAAACAAGTAATAGTTTTTCTTCTTCTTGCGTGATAACTTGCGCGAGGAATGACAAGAAAAGCCATGCATGGCCTGCAATTCATGCATTTGTTTGTACACCTTGTGGTCTTGATCCCAGCACCGATTTATTGTTATCTGATACACACCTGTTCAACCCAATGTATTAATTTAATAAGATAATAATATAATATACTCACTTAACGATCATCTTTTAATCGTGAATTAATGTTAAATTACGGAAAAATCTGCTAATTATTCGAGATTGATTATAATTAATCGTGAAGGAATGAAATTAATATTGTTCCTCTCCAACTTATTTGTACTCATCTGAATGTATATGAACTAAATCATCTTATCGTATGTTACTTACAGTTTCGAAGCTGAACCTAGTGATACTTGTAAATATTTATTGGAATCACTATTAAATATAGGTTGAATATATACTTAYATCTATGTTTATATGTTTATTGTACGGAGTACTTCATTCTGAGTTTGATGAAAGTGCATGTAATTTCTAGCACTCAACTATACAAGACAGTTTTGTTTAGATTTTCAAATAAAAGAATTTAATTTATTGCTTTACATTAGGGCATTAATATAATGAAATGTCACATATATTTCCGGGTCACTTGGTCAATCAAATTTCACAGTCATATCTTACACACTCATACAAATTAAATTAAATAATACAAAATTATTCTTGTCTGTCTTACAATTGCAATCATTTCATAATCAAGAAGAAAATAAAATACAAAAACATGATTTATACACAAATTAAATTAAAAGGACAATACCAGATAATAATTTTCTCGGAACCAATTCAACCGAAAATAAAAAACAATCTTACAACAGCCAGTAAAAAGGGAAAACTATTACTAAAAATACAAAAAAAGATGAATAAGAGATGTTACCTGAAATAGAAGGGATAGTGGAGAAAGAWAGGAAGCATGCCAGAATGAGAGCTGCCATTTGCAGCCTGAATGTTTTGGTGTTGTAGCTTGTAATAACCATTTAATTTTTCTCTTCTTTTATATTTATTACAGTGTTTTTTGCTGGAAATGGTGTATGGTAAGAAGATAAAAATGGTGAATGTAAATGTAATAAGTAAGAATGTGTGTGGAAGTGATGAAAAGATGATGATGATGATGAGGGAGGGAAGGAGGGAAAGGGAAGTTAGGTTCTTTTATTCTTCTGCTTGATGTTTGAAACTGTTAAAAGTAGATAGCTACAGTTTTGTGTCTGAATTTTAGAGGTGTTGTGCACACTTCACTACTGTACTCCTATTGTTTTTAGCWTTCTAGTACAGTCACCCCCCCTCTTCCCCTAAATTCTCTCCTTCTTACTTGTATAGTTGTATCTTGGATTCTACTGTCATTGGGTCCCACACATAGACCCTCTCTCTTTGGATTTCTTTTAATCACCGGTGCAACCTAACGGGGAGAGAGTAAAATATTCAAGTGTTGCATTTAAAACCTAACGGAGATAGTACCATACTTTAGTTTAGTTTAGCTCAATTCAGGTCGATTTCAGTCCAAAGAAAAGATTCATGCTCTATAAATGAGTTTATTTTACTTCATTAGTAAAAAAACGTAACAAATGAATACTTTATACCTCACAAATAATGACATTTTTGTTGCATTTATTATGTTACAAACTAAATATAGACAATTGTTGTATTCTTTCTGTTCATTACAAAGTATAATTCTATGCGTGAAAATATATTTTTGAAGATTTAAAGAACTATTTTATCGTTTGGGAACAAAAATAATGACTAGTAACTGTAATAAGAAAAACAATTGGTCGATGAGTGGATAGATAGTTCCGATATTCGAAATACTGTGTGATGTTAATCATTTTTGTTGATCGGAAATACTTGAGGCTAATTAATTCAAAGGGTTTTGCTTTTCTTGATGGATAATCAACACAGGCGTACCGCGAGTAGAACATTCTGCGTGTAATTTACATCATTAAATGGTCCAAAGSTCGAATGTAAGATATGCTTCACGCTTGCAAAGCATTAGAAACTACTCAAGTGAGATTTGGACCACTTAAATTTTACAATAATGTATGCAATAATTGAAACGAAATTGCAGTCAGTTGACTCCTCAAACTTATTGCCCTTTTATTTGTCTATTATTATTATTCATTGGTGATTTACTCTAATGTAAACCGTAACAATGGTCATTGTTCATGTAAGATCGAGTTGAGAGCGAAAATGAGCAACCATGAGTCCATGGCAGACCATTGATTAGCAGCTGAATAGTAATGTAAGTAGAACAAGCAAGCTACTAGCTAGAAAATAGAAGAAGTGGGTTGTTTTCTTTTTCTCTCATTCTCGATCATGTAGTAGTAGACTAGTAGTAGGAGAAGTGGTTGTTGTGTGCTTCACTTGATAAAAATCATGTAAAATTCTAAGTATATTTTGATCTGTTTGTTGACTTGACCTGGCTCTGCAAAAAGCTTGGCAATAATTGAAGTACTTATTGCCTTTGTCTCCCACTCCCAACCTCTCAATGTCTGGTTTCCTCTGATTTCATCACATGAATGAATGAATGAATTCATTATTATTCAAATTCATATACTTCACTATTATAAGAAGGAGACATGCTATTGTTCATAATATATAGTAACTCACTTTTATAAATAAATACTTGTACTACTATTTTTTACTATTATCCTTGCACCAGGGTCCAACTTCCTGTATTCCAATTGTTTCATCTGCTTCTAATTGAATTGCTGAATTGGGATCATGGGATGTTTGTGGTTCTTGTACTTGGATATGTTGCACTGAAACTTATTCAAAGGTTATATCTATCTTTGGCATTACAAATTTTGTGATCTAATCTTATATATTATTCCAAATCAGTAAAATAATGGGTGGAGTGTTGGTCCAAACTACGGCATGGCCCAACACGGGAAACACGACTTGACAGTTGGCACAAGCACGACACGACACATTATTGTGTATTAAGCTGTGTTCATATATACTTATTTTTTGAAGAAAGTTATGACATGATCCAAGATGTTAGACATACATTGCATAAATTCTGAAATTTAATTAGGATCTAGGCATATGGTCGGCATGGTTGTGGGCCTTCTCGTCAACTTACGCTCCAGAGTTCAGACACACGAATTTGGCACAAAACAAGACATGACTGAATGTCATCTTTATATTGAATCCATCGGAGGACACACCCTTTCATTATAACCCTATATAATTATATATTGATTAATACRCAAGTACACAATTCATCAGGGAGTGTCACAATCTCAAAGTGTACATACAGATACAATATATTTCGTATAAGATAATAAGCTGGATGGACCATATGTCCATTAATAATAAGTATATAAGGTGGTAAGTGAAGCATATCTTTTGCGTGTTTTATGTCCATGTATGGTGCTCCCATAATCGACTCATCGTGCACGCATGTTTGGCAATATCAGTACTACAAAAATGAAGTACTTACTGTAATATTTTTATTTTTTTTAAAAATTAAAAAACCAAATAGAGATAAAAGAGAAGTAGATAGTTAACTGTTATGATGGTAGAATGCGTAGGGTTTAAGAATTGATCCAAAAATAAACAATAATGAACTACCATCGTCAGTCTAAGCTAAGGTCGGATTCCAAATGGAAGCATGGGTGAACGACATGAGAATGAATGAATTGTGTGATCACGTTAAACTACCACTAGTCTACTACTGGGCTAGAGTACAATATGTTTTTAATTCTTGTGGGTAAATAAGTGTAAATCAAGGACTCTGATAAGACTGATTGATAAGTAATATGATCAATATGAGATCACTCACATAAACTACTAACGATGATACTGTTCATATATACTGAAAGATCTATTGACTAAGTTCGATCTAATCACTATACATAAATTAATATATAATTTACACGCATAATCTTTTCTCCGTTATAGAAATATTTCCTGATTATAACTAGTTATTAATCACAACATAATTAATATTCTACATCCGATAAGCCATGTGATATTAGATAGTAGATATTGTCCTGGTGTGCTCTCGCACATAGAATTTATTTTGTGGAGTTCTTTCATCAAAAGCATAACTTAATGAGGTATAATCAACTCTATACATTAATTTTGTGCTCCTTAACCGAATAAAGGACTATGAACACTAGATTAAACGAGTTGGGTTTAGGTTGGGTTTTTCTAACCCTTTTGTTATAAACGAGTCAACTCGAACCTTGATGACCTGATCTTATTGTCGCTTTCTACATGCACTATGACATTAATAGATCTCCCATTATCTAAATCCACAAAAAAAAAAAAAATCTAACAGAATTTGTAAATATGGTAAATTTTCAAATAAAAAAAAAGAATGAAAAATAATAAAAAAATTAAAATAATAATCATCGTTGGGACACACCAAAATATGCGTTGTATTGAAAGCGTTGTTGGGATAGTCAATAGTTGGTGGTGTACTGTGGTAAAAAAAATACGAGGGAGGGGTAGGAGATGCATGTGTGAGAGAGAATGGTGTAATTGTTTGAGATTTTAGTTAATAATTTAAAGTAGGAATGTAATTAAATATTTTTAAAGTATGATTATGTAATTATGTTTTAAGTTCTTTAGTAAGGATACACTAGTAATTTTATAGGAAAAACTTGCTAAATAAGTAWATAAAACATTTGTTGTTATTAAAGTGTTCTTGTCATTTAAAGTTAACAAAAATAATTGCAGCAATTGTATTTTTAACGTATGTCGAGACAAAACTTTAAAAATTAATATCTTTAATTACGTATTTGTGAAAATAGTAAACACTACATCATAAAATGTTACGGAGAAAGTTTTTAACTTGTGAGAGACTATCGAAGAAGAACAAATATTTTTTTATAATATCACCATGAAGTTAATTAGTCAATTATCACTAAGGCACATTTCTTTGGATTTAATTCAAGAACTTATTTCACAGTCGTAGATCTAATTGGGGAATGTTGGAAAGCCTTCGCCCCGGGAAGAAACATTTCGGAGAACATCCTACTAGCCCATGAAATTAAACCCTGGAAAAAAATTAGGAAAACAAATAAAGAAAAGGGATCAAAATTAGCCGTCAAGACGGATATGATCAAGGAGTATGACCGAATCCAGTGGGATTTCCTTGAAGTATCATGAAAAGATGAGACTTTCGAGGCATTTCAAAAACCTCATTCTGATATGTGTCACCACTATAYTGTCGTTTATTCGATCCTTTTCAATGGGGAACCTCTAAAACCTTTCAAACCTAAGCGACGATTAAGACAAGGGGACCTGGCCTTTATCTCCATTCCTTTTTCTCTACTCTGCATGGAACCGTTATCTAGATTGGTTCAAATGAAGAGAGAAGTCGATGACCTCAAAGGAATAAAGGTTGCTCGGAGAGCTCCAAAAGTAACCTACCGTGCCTTTTTTCGCTGATGATGYAACCTTATTTCTTAATTTCACTAAGGAAGGTTTAAAGGCGTTTAAAGAAGCTGCTGACACATTTTGTGTTTGCTCGAGGCAAGTTTTTAACCATGATAAGTGCACGGTTGTTTGTTGCCCTAAGCCCCTAATAACTAGACCGCGAAGATAGAGATCGAGTTTACTCATCAAATTCTCAAAATGCCTTTTTTGGATAATTTTGGTACTTACCTTGGAGTCCCAAGTCCCAACAAACTTCGGGTCCTAAAGAAGCAGATTTTTAAAGGCATTAATAAAAAAGTTGAAGATAGACTCATCAACTGAAATGCAATCTTTCTCAATCAAACAGAGAGAATTACTCTTATCAACCCGGTTTTAGCTTCGTTGAGTGTGCATGTCTTAAGCCCATAATAGCTAGACTAGCGAAGATAGAGAGTTTACTCATCAGATTCTCAAAATGCCTTTTTTTGGATAATTTTGGTACTTACCTTAGAGTCCCAAGTCCCAACAAACTTCAGGTCCTAAAGAAGGAGATTTTTAAAGGCATTATTAAAAAAGTTGAAGATAGACTCATCAGCTGAAATGCAGTCTTTCTCAATCAAATAGGCATGATTACTCTTATCAACCCGATTTTAGCTTCTCTGAGTGTGCATGTCTT
>SNQN01001910.1:46391-83560 GCA_008642245.1 Bassia scoparia
TAATAATAATAATAATAATAATAATAATAATAATAATAATAAGGAAAATTTGTCAACAACTACCCACTTTTTGTCAAACTTTGAAAACAACTACCCACTTTTTTTTAACTTGTTTGTGAACCACGACCCCAAGCAGATTTCTGGTGAAAAAAACCACCAAACCTCGTGTGGGCCCCACAGCTTAGTTGTTTTCTGGAAAAATTCCCACCCGAAAATTGGAAATTACCTAAATGCCCTCCTTTTTTTTTCTTTTTTTCTTAATTTCTTCTTTCTTCCTTCTTTAATTTCTTCTTTCTTATGACTTCTTTCACTCCCTCTCTCTCTCCTCTTGAAACTAAACAATGCCATTGAAACTAATCATTCAAGCTCAAATTTCACACTCAAATCTCACAATCACTCACGAAATTCACTCTCAAACTCCCTAATCACTTAACTTTTTTCCTCTTTTTGTCACAAAAATCAGATTTTTTGAATTTAAACCCATTTTTCTGGGTTTATTTTCGAAATTTTTGGGGGTTTTAGTGGGTAATTGGGTTCGAATTTACTAGGTATTTTTGCTTCGAGATTTTGGGAATTTCTTGGGGTTAATTTTCTGGAGGTTTTAGGGAGAATTTTGTTCGAAATTTCAGAATTTTTGGGTGCAGTTGAGGTGCCTTTCTGGGAGCTTTACTCCAATTTTCTAGTTTACTTGAAACTCGAATCTGGGTAAGTTTGAAGGCTCGAGCTTGGTGCTATATTGCTCGTTGTTGCGTGCTGGTTCTGGGCTCGATATTGCTCATTGTTGCGTGCTGCTGTTAGAGGGCGAGTTTTAGGGGATTTTGGCATGAAAATGGCAGTGTAATTTCAGTTTTTGGCACCCAAAATTTCAGTTTCAAATTTGCGTAATTCTAGGTTTTGATTCAATTTATTTTGATTTGATTTTTGAGGGTTTTTGTTCACTTGATTTTGATCTTGTTTTGGGTTTTAAATTTAACAAAGAAATTAAAATGGACAATGGAAGAGAAAAGGAAAGAACAAAGGACTCAGAACGAACGAGGAGGAAGAAGAAGGAAAAAAGAAAGAAAAGAAAAAAAAATAGAAAAAATAGTAAAGTGAGGGCACAACGGTCTTTTCATATCTTAGGGGGGAAATTAGACCTGAAAACAGCTTTCTTGTGGGGCCCACACGAGGTTTGGTGGTTTTTTTCACCGGAAATCTGCTTGGGGTTGTGGTTCACAAACAAGTTATAAAAAAGTGGATAGTTGTTTTAAAAAAAACAAGTGGGTAGTTACGTTGTTTTCAAAGTTTGACAAAAAAAATTGGTAGTAGTTGACAAATTTTCCTAATAATAATAATAATAATAATAAGTATAATAATAAGTATAATAACAATAACAACAACAACAATATATAGTAGTAATAATAAAACTAAAATAATAAGGAAAGAGTTGAAGTTAGGTGAGCTTAATAATAATAATAATAANATAATAATAATAATAATAATAATAATAATAATAATAATAATAATAATAATAATAATAATAATAATAATAATAAGGAAAATTTGTCAACAACTACCCACTTTTTGTCAAACTTTGAAAACAACTACCCACTTTTTTATAACTTGTTTGTGAACCACGACCCCAAGTAGATTTCTGGTGAAAAAAACCACCAAACCTCGTGTGGGCCCCACAGCTTAGTTGTTTTCTGGCAAAATTCCCACCCGAAAATTGGAAATTACCTAAATGCCCTCCTTTTTTATTTTTTATTTTTTTTCTTTTTTTCTTAATTTCTTCTTTCTTCCTTCTTTATTTTCTTCTTTCTTCTGACTTCTTACACTCCCTCTCTCTCCTCTTGAAACTAAACAATGCCATTGAAACTAAACATTCAAGCTCAAATTTCCTCCCTCTCAAACTCCCTAATCACTTAACTTTTTTCCTCTTTTTGTCACAAAAATCAGTTTTTTTGAATTTAAACCCATTTTTCTGGGTTTATTTTCGAAATTTTTGGGGGTTTTAGTGGGTAATTGGGTTCGAATTTACTGGGTATTTTTGCTTCGAGATTTTGGGAATTTCTTGGGGTTAATTTTCTGGAGGTTTTAGGGAGAATTTTGTTCGAAATTTTAGAATTTTTGGGTGCAGTTGAGGTGCGTTTCTGGGAGCTTTACTCCAATTTTTTGGTTCACTTGAAGCTCGAATATGGGTAGGTTTGAAGGCTCGAGCTTGGTGCTATATTGCTCGTTGTTGCGTGCTGGTTCTGGGCTCGATATTGCTCATTGTTGCGTGCTACTGTTAGAGGGCGAGTTTTGGGGGATTTTGGCATGAAAATGGCACAAAAATGGCAGTGTAATTTCGGTTTTTGGCACCCAAAATTTTAGTTTCAAATTTGCGTAATTCTAGGTTTTGATTCAATTTATTTTGATTTGATTTTTGGGGGTTTTTGTTCACTTGATTTTGATCTTGTTTTGGGTTTTAAATTTAACAAAGAAATTAAAATGGACAAAGGATGGACAATGGAAGAGAAAAGGAAAGAACAGAGGACTCAGAACGAATGAGGAGGAAGAAGAAGGAAAAAGAAAAAAAATAGAAAAAATAGTAAAGTGAGGGCACAACGGTCATTTCATATCTTAGGGGGGAAATTAGACCTGAAAACAGCTTTCTTGTGGGGCCCACACGAGATTTGGTGGTTTTTTTCACCGGAAATCTGATTGGGGTCGTGGTTCACAAACAAGTTATAAAAAAGTGGATAGTTGTTTTTTAAAAAAAACAAGTGGGTAGTTACGTTGTTTTCAAAGTTTGACAAAAAAATTGGGTAGTAGTTGACAAATTTTCCTAATAATAATAATAATAATAATAAGTATAATAATAAGTATAATAACAATAACAACAACAACAATATATAGTAGTAATATAAAACTAAATAAAGGAAAGGTTGAAGTTAGGTGAGCTTAATAATAATAATAATAATAATAAGAATAATATAAATAATAATAATAATAATAATAATATATAATAATAATATATAATAATAAATTCTATGGTGGAACCGCATAATATATATTGTATTAATCTACTTCTCCAATCCATATTAGTTGTAATATTGAGGTTGGCACAAGGATTAATGAGATAAAGAGAAATGGTTTCATGTGACAAATTGAGTGACAGAGAGAAAACAAATGTCAAATAAGATAATGTTGCAATTAATCTATATTTATATAATATAAAAAGTTTACAAGGAAGTTACTGTGTAGGTTAGCTGTCAAATTTCCTTTATTCTTTTCATTTTCTTCCCGTTTTGTAGAATTTCAGCTCTGTGTTGATTTTAGATTTTTTTTTATCTAGGGTTTCATTGTTTTTTCGTTCATTTGACTGCTTCTCAAGATTTTACCATGTTTTAAATTATATTATAGATCTAGGGTTTATATAAAGTTGGGTTCTAATTTCGAATTTTTGGGGATTTTTGTTCTATCTTATGGCGATTTTAGTTGATTTACGATGATTTTAGTTTAATTTTTTAGGTTTTAATTTATATGGCTCCATCTAATTTTGTTTTCAATTTTTAAGGGTAGCTGGTTCCAAATGAAGATAATTCTATTCAAGCTCCTGAATATACACAAGCTGCGATTGCAACTTGTCTTGGAGTACCTACAAACAATGTTCGTGTCATCACAAGAAGGGTCGGTGGTGATTTTGGTGGAAAATACATGACAACTATGCATGTAAGTATTTTTTGTGATTGTTTTTTATACAAATTTCACTTCTCTGATGCTAAGTATTCAATTTTTTTCCTAATAATGCTAACTAAATGAGATATTTCCTATTGTGTTAGTTTACAAATGTTTCGGCATACCATTCATACCAACTGGTTTGTCAAAAATGTTTAATTGCATTATCTTCTGCTTTTTAAAGTGTTTTTCTTGTATAGGTTTGTTAAAATTGGTGAGGTTTCTGTGAATTTGCAGGATTTTTTGGGGTTTATAATGGATATGGTGGGAAAGAAGCAAGCAAATTTGCAGCAGAGAGTTTACATAGAAGTTTGATTGTGAATGTTACAATGATTGTGTTGGAGTAAGGCTCAAGGAGTAGTGAAAGTTGCTTATCTAAAACAGATAAAGAATTCTAGAGATGGTAATTTTAATGTTGGTAAAGATTCGATCTTTTTATTAAAAGCTCAATTTGATCATAATATGCTTTTTATTATTATTATTTGAGAAAATGTTAAGTACATTATTAAAAGAAAAGTGTACAAAGCAAAGACCAAAAACAAACAACCCAACAAGGGAAGACACAAGAAAAAACTAGAAAGCAGAGGCATCAAAGTTAAACCCAAGACCACCTTCTAGGAAGGGTTTCAAGGGAAGACCCTATCATTTGCAGCTTTTCTACAGCAAAAGCAACTAAGCTAATGTTGGCTAAACAAAGTCTATCTTGTTTAGAGACTTTCTTAGGCATAACACCCTGAATTCTCCAATACACAAGAGTATTGACATTCTCTACTAATTTCCCAGTCTCAAAATAGAATGTTGATTGCCAATAGCTTGATTACGTTGGTGCAAATACTGTAAATACAAAGCAGACACACAGCTCTGAATAACTTGTCTCCTAAACTTACTCCCCATCTTTTGTTGCAGCCAAGCAGAACACAACTGAAAGAAACCAAAATCACCTGAGATGTGCAGTTTAATCCAGCAGAAGATTACAGCAGGTTCGAGTATAAATACAGCTGAAATACACGATCACTAGTTTCATCATGAAGACTGGACAGGGGACAAGAGCTGTCCACTAGAATGCCCATCCTAAGCAGTCTATCCTAGTCCGCAATCTGCCCCACAATAACAACAAACAAATAACCTACATCTAGGAATACTGAGTCTATTCCAGACCAAGTATCCCAAGAGACAGGCTCATGCTCCTGGATTAACCACGCATTAGCCTTGAGCAGCATTGTAACTCACAGCAGACTTCCATCGAGTGACATCAAATACACATGCCTGAAAGTGTCCCTTACATGAAAATATGCCTCTAGTACCAACTAGCAGAAGAATTAGCACTATAGGTATGCCAGTCTTTCCTCGAAGATAGGTGTAATACACCATGAACCCAAATTATCAGCCTTAGAGCTTAATTGCCAAACCAGCTTACTAAGAGAGCTTGGTTCAAAGATATATTATTATTATTATTATTATTATTATTATTATTATTATTATTATTATTATTATTATTATTATTATTATTATTATTATTATTATTATTATTATTATTATAAATATTGTGTTATTTGCATTCAATTTTGTGCATTATATTGGTGTGATTTCTATTTGTTGTTGCTTAAAATATGGATAGGTGGAATCTTAAGGTTTTCTGATATCGAATTTGTGTGTGTGTGTTTTTTTTTTTTTTTTTGATTTTAGAGTTCATCTATTACATGAACCAACCATACCTGATACTGAAGTCAGGTTTCTTGGCAGAAATACTCTAGAAGTGAAGCCATTTTGTGATAATTTCTAGCATAGCTTAATCATAATGTGACATTATGAAAGACTTCTTAAAATTTAGAAACTGATGAGAAAAAAGGCATCTACAGTTATGCTTTAATTGGTTCCGGTCTATATCATTACATGGCTATTTTGGATGGTTTGTGTTCTTTTTTAAAAGACTTACCAAGGTGCTAACTATAAAATTTGTATATTTTAAAGGTTTGTTCATATGATATTGGAATTTGAGTTTTGTTGGGTTTAAGATATTTTTTATGTTTAATTGATTTAACTGGAAGGTCTCAGTTGGTCGGACTTGCAATTGTATTCACTCTTTGATATAGTATACAACGTGGTATTGAGTTCCAAGAATCTGCTAATGAGTGCACTGAAAACAACGATATGATAAAGCTTAATTTCATTGTGAAGCATTTGTTTTGCAGTGTTTAGTGCATAGTTTGATTTTTGGATTCCGACCTTGTGAAGTGTCATGTCCTTGCTTTTGATTTTGATAATTTTGTTATCTTTTTTTTATAATAAGATGAGTGCAATTCTAACTATGTTGGCTTTGTATTATGACTCTTCAAAGTCTCGGTGATTAGTTTGCTTGCATTGAACATTTCCATGTATATGTACTTTCTTGTTATCCTGTAGGCCGCATTAGGATTGTTCCTGTAGACTATTGAATTCTGAAAATTTGAGTGTTTTTTTTTATTGTGTTGATTGCTTGGTTTATTGAGTAGAAGTGGAAAGAAAAGATTTCAGTGCTGCTTCATGTGGTTGTTATGGCGATGTTATGTTGGTTTTTGTATGGGTTGATTGCTTGGTTTTATATGCCACAGAACAAGGCTTTACTCTTTGGTGATTTCTAGAGCATTGGTTACAATATTCTATATTTTTCTTACCAGGTTTTTCTTTTAACGATAAATTCAGTGTATTTTGTTAGTGAGTTTTTAATTTGTCGCCAGAGCTGTTTAGTTGCTCTGCTGGAATCAGCACCAAGTGGTTAATGTTTCTTGTGAGTTGTTTGTATTATTTTTCCCACGTGTATGTTTCCATGTGTCCCTATATGATATTGTGCTTTGGTATTTCTTGGTTATCAAAGGAGTTTGATTTTACAGTATTGGTTCTTTTTCATACTTGTAAGTTGAGATTGAGCTTGACTTTCATGTCTCCAAAATTTCAATTAATAAAATGGATTAGCATTGATTCTTGTTGGATATGTAAATGTGATTCATCTGTGCGAGTAATATTATAGCCTATTGTAGGCGTAACAAATACTTGTAGTATTGTAGAAGAGCTTTAGAATCAGTGAAACACAATTCTTCATTGGTGGGCCACGTAAGTTGTCTTCGGGAGGTGTGGTAGCAAGGTAGGCACATATTGAAGATTTATGGAGCGCGAGGAGAAGGGGTTGGTTGTAAAGGAGTATGGGTTGTTTGGTCTGAACATATGTGGTGCCCTTCGCGTGAGCGTGCTCTGAAAGCGAATGTGGATGCCTGTTGTAGTTCATTAGGATGCCAGATAAATGGGATGGGGGCTGTGATTCCTTGCCTATAATGGTGAAGTTTTGAGTGCAACTTGTGAATACTTATTGAAGACTTGAGGTGGTGATTGAAAGGTTAAAGCAGTGTTTTGGGCTTAAATTGGATGGTCAGGTGTGGCAGTGGTTCTGATAAATCGATTAAATACACATTTTACAATGTTACATTTAATTGATATTTGTCATAATTTTCTCCATATTTAAGTCTTTTGAGCTTTATTTGTTATATATTTCGATATTAACTCGTTTTTGGTATTTTTTTGTGTTTTTTTTGTAGGATATTGATGTTTTAACACGAGGATTAACGAACATACATCATAAAGTGATTTTAAGCATCCATGAGAGTCGTGGCACAGCTTATTGAGGTGAATTTGAGTTAAAATTGAAGAACGTCATTACTTGCAAAATTCAGCTTGACCACTTCTCACTATTTTGCTCATATCTTGAGATATATTATCGGATTTAAGTGATTCAGTTGAGTTGGAACTAAATTTAAAGATCTTTGCAACAGTAGGTTACACGCCCTATGAGTTTCTTGCGACTCTTGTTGCTCATTATGTTTTGCCCTATGGGTACTAGCGCCCTATGATCGTGGCCAGCTGTGCTTTTATGTTTTAATTAAGTTAGGCAAAGGCCCATTGTAAAAGTCCAATTAACTCTTGCTTTTACTGTTTTGTATAAATAGTTGTAGGGCTTCATTTAGAAAAGAGGGAGGGGAGTTTAGTGGGTTATGTGGCTTCTCAAGCACACTCTCTCCTAAATCTCCATTGTTAGTCTTTTTTTGCTTTTCTATTTATCAAATTGTAAGTACATACTCTAATTACCTTAGTTTATGATTCTATTTTATTAATTGATTTATGCTTATTGTTTATTGCTTTCTTTTAATTCTTAAGTTTATTCTCTAATTAAGCTTGAGTATATTTGTTTATCTAGGATTTGGATTGAGTAGAGGTAGTGGTAGTGGTAGTAGTAGTGGTAGTAGTACTTATTGAATGTGATTAGGTTCGTGACGAAAGTTGGCTCTTAATCGACTTTAGAACCCTAGACAAAGTAGGAAAGTAACATCACAAAGTAGTTGATCGGACTTGCTAGGATTTTAGGATGTTATTATTCTTAATGTCTCTAATATGTATGACTCACTGAAAATAGGTACGATTGCATAATTAGGAAGCAACATTGATTGCTCGAATGAAATCTTTGGTATTATTATAGGGCGCATCTATCCTGTAGAATATTTTTTCTGATTGATTTGGGGTAAGATTATGATTACATATGTTTTATATTAGCGGGGATACCTAATTCTAGATGTTTTAGTTCTTTAGCCTTTTTAGTTATTATTAGTTTCCAACTCTCTTTTAATATATTTTTCTCGACTAATTGTAGTTCGTGCGACCAATATTAATTGAACCTTCTCTTAGGGTTCTTCAAAATCGGATATCGGAAATTATCGCGGTCCAAATTTCCGGATATCCGATTTTCTGAACTTTTTTTTGGATTCGATCGATCCGAATTAATCCGGATATTCGGAAAATCGGATCGGAAAACCGGATATCGATTCATTTTGAAGATTTACACACACTTGACTAATTGTCTAATTGACTTGCATCCAATCACTATATAATAAATTAAAATAAAACTATATACTACGAGGCTACAAGCAAGCGAATGCAGTAAAACATAATTAAACAATTTAACATACAAATAAAACATAATTAACAATTTAACATACAAACTAATGCAAATAATGAGTAAATTATTATTAAAAAACAGAATATAACATTGATTTTATACAAAACATTATTATTAATAATTAATACACAAAACAGATTTGATGAATATTCGGATAATTCAAGAAAGGGTAAGCAGATTTCATAAAAACGATATTATTATATAAAAAATCATAACAGAATGTGAAAGATTGATAAATTCATACATAAAAATTCATATAAAACAAAGATTGATAATGAACAGAGAACGGCAATGATGAACGGAGATGGGCAGAGCGCAGAGGGGAGCAGACGACGGCGATGATGACGGAGATGGGCAGAGCCGGCGAACCGTAGAGGGGAGCAACCGAGTAGGGGCGACTGGCGAGCAGAGGGAAGCAGCAGCTTGGTGAGTTGGTGACTCGTGACTCGTGAGGTGAGAAGAGAGAGCTAGAGTTAGGGTTTTGTTTTTTTGATAAATTGAAATCACAAATCAGAATGTGAAAGTTTGATAAGCCAAATTGAAATCACTCAAATCGAAATGTGAAAGTTGGTAATTGGATAAGCCCAATTTGCCCAATTTGCTAAATAATTGGGCTTTTAGACCAACTGCCCATTTGCTAATAGCAAATAATTCGTAAAACCGGATATCCGAATTGTGTAATATTATTTGGATTCGGTCGATTTCTGAATTTAAAAACTGGATATCCGATCTATGTTTTTTCCGAATTAAAAAATCAAATCAAGAAGTTGAATTTTCGGAAAAATAAAACCATATACCGTATCGGAATATCGGAATCGGAAATTTCTGCACACCCTACCTTTTCTGTGGGATCGACCCTGACTTACCCTACTACATAGTTAGGAGGTTTAGTTAGATATAATATTATTTTGTTAATATGCGCGACACGCCTTTCAAGGATCGTGAAAGAGGAGTGTGATAATCTGCACGTTGTGAAGGCTATAAATGATAGAGCTATGCATAGTTCGTATCTAGGCACGACTGTTAGGAAAGTATGTGAGTTGGCTAAGTCTGATTATGTTTCTTTTAGGCATGTTTATTGGGAAAACATTGGTAAAAATTCAAACACTCAAGTTTGGATGGATAGTTGCACAGATGTCCTTAATGATATAATTGCTCAGGACTTTTTCTCCTTAAATTAATTTTTCTATTCTCATAAAAAACAGTACAAAATAATGAAATAATCCTTTAGTATGGTTTATGAAAATACACTTCAAGCTAAATTATTTGGGGAGGTATTCAAGAGTCACTTCTGTGTTTAATATATATATATAGTCTTCTTTGTTTGGTCGGTTAGCATGAGTTATGAGTTCATTAATCATATATATTTCCTTCGTTTCAAATTATTCATTCTTTCTATTTAAGGAAGTTTTAAATTACTTGCTACACTTTCTTTTTGAGCAAAACTTTCTCTCTATCTCTTTCTTCCCAAGGAGTCCGTAAATTTAGAAATCTAACGAGTATTTTGAAACGGAAGAAGTACATGCTCTTAAATACCATCTAGGACAATGCGAACATCTTTTATGAAACATGTTTTAGTTTGTTTCACTATTATTATCTAGCATGCATGGGATGATGCATAATTAGTCATTTCTGATTGTACACTTACGTTTAGGATGCGCGCAGTGCAACGACTACTATGAATAAAAAAATATGTAACTTATTTTCGTACGAAGTATTTGCTATCACATGTCATCTAAATACTATGTTCATAATGTCTTCAAAGTAAAACAATTTCATTATATTTAATAACTAGATAATCCCCGAGCATATGTTCGGTTTTTTTTTAAAATACAAATTATTCTAAACTAAATCAAAGTTTAATATTTTAAAATTGTAATTATTTAAAAATAAGATTTTATTCTTGACAAATTTATATATATAATTATATATTCCGTATGAATTTATAAATATATAAAATTTTACTAAAAACTCATTTATTTAGACTCATTAAATGCTTTATTACATGACTTATCATCTATGATTGGTTTTTCACATCATTCATCCAAACTAATGCTCCGCCAAAAAACCCAAAACCTTTGGTGACCGCAAGGGGCTACTATCATCATCTGTTTGATGATGGTAAGCCCCAATTTTTGTTTTGCTTTTTTAGGTTTTTGTTTTTTATCATTAATAATTATCCTTGCTCTCTCTTTATGAGAGATTTATTCCCAATTTAATTTTTGGGTTTCTTATCTCTTTTGATGGGAGTTTAGGGTATGTCTTTCTTTTCTTCCCTTATGGAAGATTCAAATTTATTTTTAGGGTTTTATTTGAAAGATAGAAATCATAGGTTGTAAGTCGTACAATTTTGCAATTGGCGTCGGRATTGTTGATGCGATCTATATGGTCATCAAGTAATGAGTKTTCTTCCCAAAACTATGTCAAAAAGATGGACTCGCTAACAAAAGGCTGCATAATTCGACGAACAATCGACGACTGCACTTCATCGTCTGATCTGGTTTCTCATCAGTGGCACAGCTTATTGAAGGTGAATTTGAGTTAAAATTGAAGAAACGTCATTACTTGCAAAAATTCAGCTTGACCACTTTCACTATTTTTGCTCATATCTTGAGATATACTTATCGGATTTAAGTGATTCAGTTGAGTTGGAACTAAATTTAAGATCTTTGCAACAGTAGGTTACACGCCCTATGAGTTTCTTGTGACTCTTGTTGCTCATTATGTTTTGCCCTATGGGTACTAGCGCCCTATGATCGTGGCCAGCTGTGCTTTTATGTTTTAATTAAGTTAGGCAAAGGCCCATTGTAAAAGTCCAATTAACTCTTGCTTTTAACTGTTTTGTATAATAGTTGTAGGGCTTCATTTAGAAAAGAGGGAGGGGAGGTTTAGTGGGTTATGTGGCTTCTCAGCAACTCTCTACCTAAATCTCCATTGTTAGTCTTTTTTTGCTTTTCTATTTATCAAATTGTAAGTACATACTCTAATTACCTTAGTTTATGATTCTTTTTATTAATTGATTTATGCTTATTGTTTATTGCTTTCTTTTAATTCTTAAGTTTATTTCTAATTAAGCTTGAGTATATCTTGTTTATTAGGATTTGGATTGAGTAGAGGTAGTGGTAGTGGTAGTAGTAGTGGTAGTAGTACTTATTGAATGTGATTAGGTTCGTGACGAAAGTTGGCTCTTAATCGACTTTAGAGCCCTAGACAAAGTAGGAAAGTAACATCACAAAGTAGTTGATCGGACTTGCTAGGATTTTAGGATGTTATTATTCTTAATGTCTCTAATTATGTATGACTCACTGAAAATAGGTACGATTGGCATAATTGGGAAGCAACATTGATTGCTCGAATGAAATTTTGGTATTATTATAGGGCGCATCTATCTGTAGAATATTTTTCTGATTGATTTGGGGTAAGATTAATGATTACATATGTTTTATATTAGCGGGGATACCTAATTCTAGATGTTTTAGTTCTTTAGCCTTTTTAGTTATTATTAGTTTCCAACTCTCTTTCAATATATTTTTCTCGACTAATTGTAGTTCGTGCGACCAATATTAATTGAACCTTCTCTTAGGGTTCTTCAAAATCGGATATCGGAAATTATCCGGTCCAAATTTCCGGATATCCGATTTTCTGGAACTTTTTTTTGGATTCGATTCGATCCGAATTAATCCGGATATTCGGAAAATCGGATCGGAAAACCGGATATCGAATTCCGATTTTGAAGATTTTACACACACTTGACTAATTGTCTAATTGACTTGCATCCAATCACTATTAATAATTAAAATAAAACTATATACTACGAGGCTACAAGCAAGCGAATGCAGTAAAACATAATTAAACAATTTAACATACAAATAAAACATAATTAACAATTTAACATACAAACTAATGCAAGTAATGAGTAAATTATTATTAAAAAACAGAATATAAACATTGATTTTATACAAAACAGTTATTATTAATAATTAATACACAAAACAGATTTGATGATATCGGATAATTCAAGAAAGGGTAAGCAGATTTCATAAAAACGATATTATTATATAAAAAATCATAACAGAATGTGAAAGATTGATAAATTCATACATAAAAATTCATATAAAACAAAGATTGATAATGAACAAGAACGGCAATGATGAACGGAGATGGGCAGAGCGCAGAGGGGAGCAGACGACGGCGATGATGACGGAGATGGGCAGAGCCGGCGAACGTAGAGGGGAGCAACCGAGTAGGGGCGACTGGCGAGCAGAGGGAAGCAGCAGCTTGGTGAGTTGGTGACTCGTGACTCGTGAGGTGAGAAGAGAGCTAGAGTTAGGGTTTTGTTTTTTGATAAATTGAAATCACAAATCAGAATGTGAAAGTTTGATAAGCCAAATTGAAATCACTCAAATCGAAATGTGAAAGTTGGTAATTGGATAAGCCAATTTGCCCAATTTGCTAAATGAATTGGGCTTTTAGACCAACTGCCCATTTGCTAATAGCAATATTCGTAAAACCGGATATCCGAATTGTGTTAATATTATTTGGATTCGGTCCGATTTCTGAATTTAAAAACTGGATATCCGATCTATGTTTTTTCCGAATTAAAAAATCAAATCAAGAAGTTGAATTTTCGGAAAAATAAAACCATATACCGTATCGGAATATCGGAATCGGAAATTTCTGCACACCCTACCTTTTCTGTGGGATCGACCCTGACTTACCCTACTACATAGTTAGGAGGTTTAGTTAGATATAATATTATTTTGTTAATGAAGTGGAAAGAAAAGATTTCAGTGCTGCTTCATGTGGTTGTTATGGCGATGTTATGTTGGTTTTTGTATGGGTTGATTGCTTGGTTTTATATGCCACAGAACAAGGCTTTACTCTTTGGTGATTTCTAGAGCAATTGGTACAATATTCTTATTTTTTTCTTACCAGGTTTTTCTTTTACGATAAATTTAGTGTATTTGTTAGTGAGTTTTAATTTGTCGCCAGAGCTGTTTAGTTGCTCTGCTGGAATCAGCACCAAGTGGTTGAATGTTTCTTGTGAGTTGTTTGTATTATTTTCCCACGTGTATGTTTCCATGTGTCCACTATATKATRTTGTGCTTTGGTAATTTCTTGGTTATCAAAGGAAGTTTGATTYTACAGTATTGGTTCTTTTTTCATACTTGTAAGTTGAGATTGAGCTTGACTTTCATGTCTCCAAAATTTCAATTAATAAAATGGATTAGCATTGATTCTTGTTGGTATATGTAAATGTGATTCATCTTGTGCGAGTAAATTATAGCCTATTGTAGRCGTAACAAATACTTGTAGTATTGTAGAAGAGCTTTAGAATCAGYGAAACACRATTCTTCATGGTGGGCACGTAAGTTTGTCTTCGGGAGGTGTGGTAGCTAAGGTAGGCACATATTTGAAGATTTATGGAGCGGCGACGGAGAAGGGKTTGGTTGTAAAGGAGTATGGGTTGTTTGGTCYGAACATATGTGGTGCCCTTCGCGTGAGCGTGCTCTGAAAGCGAATGTGGATGCTGTTGTAGTTCATTMGGATGCCAGATGAATGGGGATGGGGGCTGTGATTCTTGACTATAATGGTGAAGTTTTGAGTGCAACTTGTGAATACATTATTSAAGACTTGGAGGTGGTGATTGGAAAGGTTAAAGCCATGTGTTTTGGGCTTAAATTGGTGGTGCAGTGTGGCAGTGGGATTGATAAATCGATTAAATACACATTTTACATGTTACATTTAATTGATATTTGTCATAATTTTCTCCATATTTAAGTCTTTTGAGCTTTATTTGTTATATATTTCGATATTACTCGTTTTTGGTATTTTTGTGTTATTTTTGTAGGATATKGATGTTTAACACGAGGATTAACGAACATACATCATATAAAGTGATTTTAGCATCATAGAGAGAAGTAGAGAAACAGCTTATTGAGGTAAATTTGAGTTAAAATTGAAGAAACGTCATTACTTGCAAAAATTCAGCTTGACCACTTCTCACTATTTTGCTCATATCTTGAGATATATTATCGGATTTAAGTGATTCAAGTTGAGTTGGAACTAATTTTAAGATTTTGAAAGTAGGTTACACGCCTATGAGTTTTTGCGCTCTTGTTGCTCATTATGTTTTGCCCTATGGGTACTAGCGCCCTATGATGTGGCGCTGTGCTTTTATGTTTTTATAATTAAGTTAGGCAAAGGCCATTGTAAAAGTCCAATTAAACTCTTGCTTTTACTGTTTTGTATAAATAGTTGTAGGGCTTTCATTTAGAAAAGAGGGAGGGGAGTTTAGTGGGTTATGTGGCTTCTCACAGCACACTACTCCTAATCTTCATTGTTAGTACTTTTTTTGCTTTCTATTTATCAAATTGTAAGTACATTCTCTAATTACCTTAGTTTATGATTCTTTATTTTATTAATTGATTTATGCTTATTGTTATTGCTTTCTTTTAATTCTTAGTTTCATTTCTCTAATTAAGCTTGAGTATATTTGTTTATTTAGGATTTGGATTTGAGTAGAGGTAGTGGTAGTGGTAGGTAGTATGTGGTAGTAGTACTTATTGAATGTGGATTAGGTTCGTGACGAAAGTTGGCTCTTAATCGACTTTAGAACCCTAGACAAAGTAGGAAATAGTCATCACAACAAAGTAGTTGATCGGACTTGCTAGGATTTTAGGATGTTATTTATTCTTAATGTCTTCTATATGGTATGAACTCCATGAATAATAGGTACGATTGGCATAATTGGGGAAGCCACATTGATTGCTCGAATGAATTTTTGGTATTATTATAGGGCGCATCTATCTGGTAGAATATTTTTCTGATTGATTTGGGGTAAGATTAATGATTACATATGTTTATATTAGCGGGGATACCTAATTCTAGATGTTTTAGTTTTTTAGCCTTTTTAGTTATTTATTAGTTTCCAACTCTCTTTTCAATATATTTTTCTCGACTAATTGTAGTTCGTGGCGACAATAATTAATTGAACCTTCTCTTAGGGTTCTTCAAAATCGATATCGGAAATTATCCGGTCCAAATTTTCCGGATATCCGAATTTTCGGAAATTTTTTTTGGATTCGATTCCGATCGAATTAATCGGATATTCGGAAAAATCGGATCGGAAAACCGGATCCTGAATTCCGATTTTGAAGATTTTACACACACTTGACTAATTGTCTAATTGACTTGCATCCAATAACTATTTAATAAAAATTAAAAAAAACTATATACTACGAGGCTACAAGCAAGCGAATGCAGTAAAACATAATTAACAATTTAACATAAAATAAACATAATTAAAAATTTAAACATACAAACTAATGCAGTAAAATGAGTAATTATTATTAAAAAACAGAATATAAAACATTGATTTTATACAAAACAGATTATTATTAATAATTTAATACACAAAACAGATTTGATGAATTACGGATAATTCAGAAAGGGTAAGCAGATTTCATAAAACAGATAATTATTATAAAAAATCATAACAGAATGTGAAAGATTGATAAATTCATACATAAAAATTCTATAAAAAAAGATTGATAATGAAAGAAGGGCAATGATGAACGGAGATGGGCAGAGCGCAGAGGGGAGCAGACGACGGCGATGATGACGGAGATGGCAGGCCGGCGAACCGAGAGGGGAGCAACCGAGTAGGGGCGACTGGCGAGCAGAGGGGAAGCAGCAGCTTGGTGAGTTGGTGACTCGTGACTCGTGAGGTGAGAAGAGAGCTAGAGTTAGGTTTTGTTTTTTGAATAATTGAAAATCACAAATCAGAATGTGAAAGTTTGATAAGCCCAAATTGAAATCACTCAAATCAGAATGTGAAAGTTGGTAATTTGATAAGCCCAATTTGCCCATTTCTAAATGAATTGGGCTTTTTAGACCAACTGCCCAATTTTGCTAATGCCTAATAATTCGTAAAACCGGATATCCGAATTGTGTTTAATATTATTTGATTCGGTCCATTTCTTTAATTAAAAACTGGATATCCGATCTAGTTTTTCCGAATTTAAAAATCAAATCGAAAGTTCGAATTTTCGGAAAATAAACATATACCACGTATCGAATATCGGAATCGAAATTTCTGCACAACCCTACCTTTTCTGTGGGATCGGACCCTGACTTACACCTACTACATAGTTAGGAGGTTTAGTTAGACTATAATATTATCTTTGTTAGATGCCGCGACACGCTTTCAAGGATCGTAAAGAGGGTGTGATAATCTGCAACTTGTGAGGCTATAAATGATAGACATGCATAGTTCGTATCTAGGCACGACTGTTAGGAAAGTATGTGAGTTGGCTAAGTCTGATTATGGTTTCTTTTAGGCATGTTATTGGGAAAACTTGGTAATAATTCAAACACTCAGTTTGGTGGATAGTTGCACAGATGTCCTTAATGATATAATTGCTCAGGACTTTTTCTCCTTAAATTAATTTTTTCTATCTCATAAAAACAGTACAAATAATGAAATAATCTTAGTATGGTTTATGAATAATACACTCAAGCTAAATTATTGGGGAGGTATTCAAGAGTCACTTCTGTGTTTAATATATATATAGTTTCTTTGTTTGGTCGGTTAGCATGAGTTATGAGTTCTTAATCATATATACTTCTTTCGTTTCAATTATTCATTCTTTCTATTAAGGAAGTTTTAAATTTACTTGCTACACTTTTTTTTTGAGCAAAACTTTCTCTCTATCTCTTTCTTCCCAAGGAGTCCGTAAATTTAGAAATCTAACGAGTATTTTGAAACGGAAGAAGTACAATTGCTCTTAAATCCATCTAAGGACAATGCGAAATCTTTTATGAAACATGTTTTAGTTTTGTTCACTATTATTATCTAGCATTGCATGGGATGATGCTAATTGTCATTTCTGATTGCCTTCGTTTAGGATGCGCGCAGTGCAACGACTACTATGAATAAAAAATGTAAACTTATTTTCGTAGAAGTATTTGCTATCACATGTCATCTAAATACTATTTCATATGTCTTCAAAGTAAAACATTTCATTATATTTATAACTAGATATCCCGAGCATATGTTCGGTTTTTTTTTAAAATACAAATTATTCTAAATAAATCAAAGTTTAATTTTAAAATTGTAATTATTAAAATAAATTTTATTCTTACAAATTTATATAATTATATATTCCGTATGAATTTATAAATATATAAAATTTTACTAAAAACTCATTTATTTAGACTCATTAAATGCTTATTACATGACTTATCATCTATGATTGGTTTTTACATCATTCATCAACTAATGCTCCGCAAAAAAAAAACCTTTGGTGACGCAAGGGCTACTATCATCATCTGTTTGATGATGGTAAGCCCCCAATTTTTTTTTCTTTTTAAGTTTTTTGTTTTTATCATTAATATTACCTTGCTCTCTCTCTTTATGAGAGATTTATCCCATTTTAATTTTTGGTTTTATCTCTTTTGATGGGAGTTTAGGGTATGTTTCTTTTCTTCCCTTATGGAAGATTCAATTATTTTTAGGGTTTATTTGAAAGATAGAAATCTAGGTTGTAAGTCGTACAATTTGCAATTGGGCGTTCGGAATTGTTGATGCATCTATATGTCATAAGTAATGAGTTTTTTTCCCAAAACTATGTCAAAAAAGATGACTCGCTAACAAAGGCTGCATAATTCGACGACATCGACGACTGCACTTCATGTCTGATCTGTTTTCCTCATCACTATAGTTATTTTGAAGAAGAATTTTACTTCTCTCAAAAACAAAAAAAAAATTACTTGATTTGATTTATTGTATTTTAATTTTTGATGATTGCTTATTGTAATGTCATATGACTTTCAATTGATGAATTATTATCTTTCCCTTAAAAAATGTTTATTACATTTTTCATACAATAAATATATAAATTTTTCATCAAGGCAAATTTATTAACATTCATTAAATGATTTTTCCATTTATGCAATAAAAAAAAATTATTAAGAGGGAAAGTTTTGGAGGTAGATTTGCTTTAGTAATACATATAGTAGATAATTACCCGAGCAAATGCTCGATTTAAATAATATGTATACCAAATATTTTTTCTTATAGTCATAAAACATTATTACTTTTAAAATTTAATTACTTAATTATGGTTATAAAAAATATTTTATAATTATATACTAAGCATGTTTGAATTATTATTTCAAAGTCCATTTATTATACATTTATACATATAATTGTTTTGTGTTATCTTTTTTATGCAGTCATTTATTAAGAGGAAAATGAAAGGGAAATTTAGGAGGAAAATGAGTAAGTGGGATTGCTTTAGTTATAAATATTAGACTATAAGCACGCGATGCTTGCGTTCAGTTTAAAAATTTATATTAAACAAATATTCAAATAGGAAAAAAATCCTTTATTAGGTACAATTTCAAAATAAAATGGCGATGAGTTATTATGATTTTCAAATTTTCGATGTAATTTTTTCTTTTCAATTGATGAATCTCCCGACAAGAGATTAAATGATTAATTACATTGACATACAAATAGTAATATTAAAATACATAATAATTTAATAAAATTTAATTCAATGTGATTTCAAATAATTTGTAATGATTAACTGATTCATGTGAAAATTTTAGTCTATGTAATTATTTGTATTTATCTTTGAATTTTTCATATCTAATAATTAACTTTTTTCAAAAATAATATGCAATGTTTAAGTTATTTAATGGAATAAATTAGTCAATGTAATTAATGTATTTTATTTGAATTTTTTTACATACTAATTAATAAACTTTATTTATTTTATTCATAGGAAAAATTAGTCAATATACCTTTTTTTTCTGTTGCTTAGTATGAAAAGTACAAAAAAAATAAAGAGAATTTATAATTTTTAATTCACAGCAATTAAATCTTTTACATCATAAGGGTGTTAAGGTCCTTTAATATGGACACCATTCCTGACTCCCCTTGACTTATATATAGAGATAGATTACCGCATAAATACGTAGTTAAGTATAGTGTAATGTAAGTAATATAGCTTGCAACTACCAAATTAAAGATGGGTTGGGAAAAAGAGCATAAAATGAAGCAAAAAAGCTCCAGATTTTTCTTTTTTGATTTTTTTGGGTTTTTTAGGATTTTTTTTTTACAAAATAATAAATAGAAATGAAATATACTCTATAATTTTGAACTTACAAACAGTTGCCAAGTTACAGATGAAGAAAATAGAAAGAGTCAGGCAAAAACTAGGACCTTGTACAAAAAACACACTTCATAGGTTGTCAATGGCAAGATGAGCTTCACACTCGTCGCCATCGCCAAGTTCCATGACTCCATGACTGCTCCTATCGTCCATACAACTGCCTAAAGCAACTAGGACTAGAAACCTTTGGTAGTTTCATACCAAAAAAATAAAAAAAAGTGGAAGCCAAAGACTCCAAAGTCCAAACATATGAACAAAGACCCTGAAACAGACTTGTGTTTTGCTGAGGCTGTGAACAGAGAGAAAATCCTGTCCGAGGGAATTGTACGCTCAAAAAGTCGAAATATCCGTGATGTAGAAGCTCGTAGACATGATCAGGCAATTGTGCGCTCAAAGGGGTATCAATGGTGTGTAATGAGGGCTTCCCATCTGTAGGAGGCAAAAATGTGAACAGGCTTCTGAAAGCCTGCAAAAAAATATGGTTGTCGCCAAAGACACCCCGGAAAACAATCAAAAGCTGAACTGATGCCAACAAACAAGCGACTTATCACGAGCCGAAAAAACTTAAGCTGGCAACGATATTCAGCAGAGAATATACATCGCCATAGATTGCCAACGAGCATATCAACACTGGTGCTGCTAAGTGAATTGCAGTACTGAAGGTTCAAACCAACCAGGCCTTTCCCAACTTAATCAGGAACGGTAAACTCTTGTTTGACACCTTCGACACCTGATATGGAGAGGATTTGTAGGTTCAGTTGCTCTGAGCACGACAACACAGCAATGCCTGAATCTGTTACCGCAGAGTTGGACACATCAAGCTCACTGAGCAACGGCAGTTGCTAGCAATGGTCGACAAGCTCACGTGCAGTGATCTTCCCTGCACCACATCGAGATTCGTCACTTTGATGGTTTCTCCATGGTGTTTAGCAACAGCAATAACAGATTCATCGGACAGGTTTATGCAACCACTAAGGTTCAACTTAACAAGCCCAGCCAACGAGCTCTCAAGTAGAGAGAAAATGCCTTCGTCTGTCATTCCATACAGGCCACTCAAGTCTACCTGCCTTAGGTTGGGACACATCTTACCTAAAATAGCTAAGCTTGCACTACCAAAAGCAGGACAATTCTTGATGGAAAGACATCGAAGGGATATGCAAATATTTAGGAGGCTGACATCCTGGAAGGGCATGTCCTTGAGACCCATGCACTTGACAATGGAAAGAGATCTGAACTTKGGACTACAATTGGAAAGGACAGAAATAACTCCAGATAGAGTAATTCTATTGCAAGCCTCCAAATTCATGCTCTCTAGAGACTCAGCTGCTTTTGAGAATCCCACTAACCCGTTGTTGGACACGAAACAGCAATTGCGGAGAGAAACTGTTTTGAGGGCAGAACAGCCCTTGCCAATAGCTTCAAGACTAAGATCTGTCACTCCCAAACACGAAGAAATTGACAAGGATGACAATGCCTTTAAACCTAGAGCGTTGCCCATTACCCAATACCCTTTTTCGCTCACGTTCCTAAGGCTGCTCAAGGTGAGACTGGTGAGAGACTTCCCATAGTGGCCAATGACAGCAAGAGAGAAATCTGAGATGTTTAGGCTCTGAAGCTTTACTTTGGTCAGAAYTGATGAGGATGATGATAATAAACTTGCAATCCCTTGATCCCCAACTAAAGGGCAGTCCTTAATGAACACTGAGTCGAGTTTAGGGCAGCCCTGAGCAATAGCTTGTATGCTGTCGTTGCCTATGTTATGGCATGATTCAAGTGACAATGTAGTCAAATTCGGGCAATTTTCAGCAATAGCAGTTAAACCCTTGTTGGTAATAGATGGACATTGACATAGATCAAGTTTCTCCAACAAGCGACATTCACGTGCTATCTCAATAAGTCCTTCATCTCCAATGGAGGAAACATTCCACAAAGAAAGCGATCTTAGAGATGGACAACCACGGGCTATAGCTGAGAGACCAAAATTTGTGACACCGTTGCTTCCCCGGATAGAAAGCTTCCCGAGTCCACCTCGAGCACTAGTACCAACCGCAATAGCAGCAAGTCTAACATCAGTAGCCTTCTTCCCTTCAACCGACCTCGTAAGACAGCCATCCACTTCTTTCTCATCAGACACCATAAGAGTGTCTTCATCGCACATTTCAGCCCTGCGGATGCTGGTCAAGAGAGTCAGCCACTGCTTGGAGACACCAGCACAGTTGCTTCTCGCTTGGCCGGGCAACCGCCTGAAGATCTCAAAGAGGCACTCGTCGGGAAGAACATCGATGGATGATCTCTTCTTTAGCTCAGATTCATGACCCCAAAGTACGAACGGGGCACTGATACGTGCCCGTTTGCAAGGAGGGCCGTATGCATCCATATGTGCCATCGAGTTAGCATAGAATGATCTCTCATTGTATAGTTCATCTTTGCCTGCAATTCAATACAAATTGCATACATAAGCAAAAGCAAATTATGAAGAAACCCAAGTATGCAATTCAACATTCTCTCTTATGAAACTAACAGTATAAATTTTAAATAATCATGAAACAAAACAAGCGTTTCAGACTTCCCCAACTCAAGATTCACGAAAATCCAATTCAAAATCTAAACTAATTTGAATTGCTCGCTGATTGATTTCATTAAAATGAAAATTTAGTAAATAAGCACATCAGTTTCAATCATGATATCCAAATAACAATTTTCCTAACATCGAATCATACATATAATGAGAAATCACTCGCTCAATTAAGTGAAATTCAAATTGAAATTACACAAAACTACATTTTTCACATGTTAWATTAAGACACTAATCTAACTCACCAAACATGATCAGTTGATTTCGAATTGAACAAACCCAATTAAGAACACGAAATTGAAAGCAAACCCAATTGAGAACACGAAATTGAAAGCAAACCCAACTCAACAAAATGGTAAAAGAAGAAGATTGAGTAAACATACCACTGTAATTAACGAGAGTCGGCATGATTGAAATACTGAAGATCGAACAAAAAGATCCAAATTGAAGAGAAACCCAACAACGAAAAACAAAACCCAGAAAAGCTGAACAAAATTAACTTCAAAACAACAGCACATTAAGAAATTGAGAGTTGATTGAGAAGATTTGAGAACCTATAATAAAAGGAAAAAAATAGGGAAAAAAATGGAAGGAATATGTTAGTTTGATGAATTATGAACAAGATTGCAACTTTTATATGGGTTGTAAGAGAAACAGAAGTTGATCAGATACATTAACAAACACCCCCCAAAAAAATTAATAAAAAAAGGAAATTAAATTTAAAAAAATTTGTTGGACAAATTATTAAAATAAATAAAAAATAAGAAGAGATGAAGGTCTAATACAATGTATCTTGGTATCCTAACCTCCCAAAATATTACCGATTATAACGTTATTCCCCTCGCCCCACTTGTCCCACCTCTCTTTTTCATTCATTTTTGCCTTAAGAAACTTGAACCGCGGTTTTTTCCAACTTTTTTGCGCTTCTACGTGTCGATTGTACAACCGGTTATACTTAGGGTTCGGGAGGGTAAAACTCGAAAAATGCCCGAGGTGCAATTTTTCAATAGGGTTGTTTGCTCGAAAACTAGTACTTATATACACATGTTCTCGGTGTTTTATCATTAGATCATGGCTATATTAGTCGATTCTAAAAGATTGTTAAGTAAAACTTAAAACTACCTCGAGCCAAATAGAAAACAATTACATTATTTAATCAAATTACTTAATCAGTTCAATTCAGTTCAGTTCAGTTCAACTGTTTTCAGTTAATTAAACGGATATTAGTGAATTTTTTTAATCAAATGATTTTTATGAAAGAGCAATTTTATAATTGAAAATAATTTTGGTGTAAAATGCTTTACTGCCTATAAAAAAAACTGAATCAAAGACATAATTTGATTTAGTACTTTTATCATGGTTGAAAAGAGTGTACAAACTCCAATAATATGTACTCATGTTAATCGTTAAAGAGTGGCTAAGATTTTTCAATGTAATAATCTATTTATCAGAAACCTAAAAATACATAATCTGTAAGAAAACAACACATGTTTTTTATGCTAGTGATAGATGATCAAAGAAACCCTTTTTTTTGGATGAATCTAATCTAATAACTTGCTAAAAATATTAATAGATTGGAAAAATATTAGTTGATTAAAAAAATATCTAGATATTTTATAAGTTTTGCCTCTTTCATGATTAACATTGTCACTAATCAAACTTACTACTCCAATAATAATTAAACATACAAATCCAATAATACCACGCACTTTCAAAGGTTCATTTCATAGAGTGGTATGAGATTTTTTTTATTTTTTTTTTATAATGTAATTTACAATTGGAAGCCTATAATGTGTCATCAATAAGAAAAAAAGTCATTCGGACAAGATTAAAGTGAAACGGAGGATCAGAGTAAAAAACTATAGTTACCATTAAGTTATTTAGAAAAATAGTTGAACGGAAAATTATCTAGATATTTGACAAGTTTTACCTCTTTCATAGTAGACATTATTATTATAACTAATCAATCATGCATGCTACTCACGTACATGTAGATCGAATTAAGAAACATCATGAATTTCATATAATTTTTTTATCTAATTAGTTTGAGTTTAAAAACAAAATGTATTGGCATTATTAGACATATATCGTCATTAATATATGATAATAATTTTGAATTTAGCATCATAAAATAATAATTATGAATTTCTTAGTTTTAAGCTAGGTCAGCATGCATTGTGTGCATAAACCATGACTCATTACATATTTATGAAGATAATCAATCTTTTAGTTAATTACATTTAAGTAAGAAAAATATTTACAACTCTGAACACTAGAAAGCAGAAAATAATAACATAACGGTGTAAGATCACTCCAAAAATTGTTTGACGTCAATGACGTGCAGTGTTATACTCCTTAGAAAATATAAATAATAGATAATACATCAATACTATGTGCATATATATATATTTTGATTTTTCAAATTAATAAACAATCATGAGTAATATATGCTACATGATTTAAACAATAGTATGAATGAATTGATATCAAAGAAGCATCTTAGCAATGAAAAATTATATGCCAAGTTCATGATGAATATATGACATGAAGCGTGATCTTCTAATTCAATGAACACAAGATTTTTTTTTTTTTTTTTTTTTTTTTTTTTTTTTTTTTTTTTTTTACTATTGCACAAATGAAATCAAGAATTCAAGAATATCATTCTTGAACGTTGAGAAATCATTCATTGACAAAAATGATAGTGACAAGTCGTATTATGTTGAACACATGTATGAAAATAAGGCTACTCAACGTCTCATTGTCTCAACTAATACTAGAAATGTAGATATTCATACAATCATACTATATTATCATGCATGAACCTATTAATTAATTTGGTTTGGCTCATTTGAGTACAGAATTGTATTAATTAAGATCATCATCAGCATCATTATCTACTATCTAGACCATCATGAAAAGTACTCCCTCAAATCATAGCTTGTTATCTCCATCTATCCAAACAAAATAATTAATTTGTTTTTCCATATACGCAAGTAATTAAATTGATTGAGCATACGGAGTATAAGATATACGAAGTATATAATTATTATATATGAGTGAGTCTGAACTATCACGAGTTTAAATATCACTATGTCTCTTATCAAAGCAAGAATACCAATTATTTGGGAGAGTATTGACAACATTGTGTTGCGTCCTCATTTAAGTTTGAGAATCTGATGATGTACATGTGAAATCAAATGTCATGGTAGAGTTGGAAAGTTTAATTGTCTAAATGCTTAAATCTTTGATTGAAATGCTCATTTAACAAAAACATGTTATTATTAATTCTCATTGTCTCTCACCTTTTATAATAATATAAATTTTTATGTAAATAATATATAATTATTATTAGTGGAAGAAGTACATACAAGAATGATACGTTTGACTATATTCGCTCCTAATAGTCCTAAGTTGTAAGTCCTATATATTATTTTATGTATATACTTATATAATATTATACAAAGTAACTTTTTAATTAAGCACTTACTAAACATGTTTAAAACCTTAAGCAAGGCATAGTAACGAAGATGAGCAATAATTCTGCCCACCAGCCGCACCTTCTATCACGCATTGCATATTTGCATATCCGTGGCATCAAATTACAGCGTTGGACCTTGTAGTATGTTTGTATCCTTCAGTCTCGTCTCACCAAGCAAATATTATTCAAACAAACGTAAACAATAAATTGGAACAAATCGAGTACATATTWATATATAGATCTGGTTATTGAACAAGATCACCCAATGATAAAAGAGTTTATTTGAGTCAAATTTATAGGTTTTTTTTTTATTGGACATCATTATTAAATAGTCATTATAGGATCAACAAAATACCCATTAATTTTGAAAAAAAAAATCATATACGTACAGTGTCGTATATATTTATACTCGTTAATGGCAAATCTCTGTTCATTATTTTTCTTTTYCGTTTATTAGCCTGTCCATTATTGGCCCGCTATTGGCCCGTTACTCACCTTATATATACATGGTCCGACCTTGATTGGCCAAATGACCAAATAGGTATAAAAATATACATCCTTTGACCACTTGAGTATAAAAATTAGCACAAATGACATTTGAGTATATAAATTGCATTTTAGCGACAAATGTACCTAAAAATTGGTCAAAGTACAAATGTGACCCCTGTGAAATTCGCCATTTGATGGAAATTTTTGTTAGGGTAGAGATGAAAGGGAAGATTAAGAGCGGTAAATGAATAAAAACTTGAGAAGCTTCGAGTCTAGTACTAATATTATAAAATTAAATAAAGCGCGTGAGGGTCACATTTGTACTACAACCAATTTTTAGGTTTATTTGTCGTTGAAGTGCAAATTAGAGCACTAACACCAGTGCTCATTTATTTTTCTCATGATCTAAATTGTAAGCAAAAAGCACTACACTAGTAAGCAATAGTAGAAATCCTCACGCGCAAATGATAAAACGAGCAAGCAAGGCGTGAGAAGAATTGAGAATGAACAGTACCATGGTGGGGCCCACGTAGCTGGGCAGCATTTAATTTTTTTTTGCTTTTCCCACACCCAAAACGCTGCGTTTTGGGAAGAGGGAAGCTTTCCCTTTTCCCAAAACGCAGCGTTTTGGGTGGAGGAAAAGCAAAAAAATTATATATGTAGTAGAGGTGATCATGGGGCCGGGCAGGGCTTAACTTGAATATTTATGGCCCCTTAAATCGGGCCGGGCCGGGCTTCGGATTCGGGCCTATAACTATGTTAAGAGCCCGGAAAAAAATGGAGCGGGCTTGGGCGGGCTTTTTCGGGCCGGGCCCAAAAAATCAACTAAAATGTGTAAAAGTTCACGTCAAAAGCCCGACAAGTTTGGGAAAAATCGGGCCGGGGGCCCGGCCCGGTTTCGGGCCGAAAACTTGTGGTCCAAAAGCCCGTAAAATTTTCGGGCCGGGTCCGGGCCAAAGCCCCGGCCTATTTCTTGTCGGCTATACTTGATACTCTAATATGTAGGCGCTGACTGGACGTGTCAGCGGCCCAATCAGGGCGCGACAGCGTGGCCCAGTAGCAAAGGACCAATCAGCTTGAGCACTTTCACCAACGTTAATATTTTGTAACGCTATTTCGCTAAAAAAATCAAAAAAATAAATAAAAATCACCAACGGCTTATTTTTTTTCTCTATAAATAGACATCCATTTTGACATATTTTGACACACTTCAAAAATCACTAAATTCTTAAAAATCTCTTTTATTCTCAAAATCCACTTCAAAACCTTCTTATCTCAAATCCACTTTGTTGTTTTAGTTAATTGTTGTTATTTTGTAAATGTTCTTGCTTTTCGTATTATATTGTTATTTAGTTAATTGTTGTTTATTTTTTAATTTATTTATTTAGTTAATTGTTGTTATTTAGTTAATTGTTTTTTAATTGATTTTCGTATTATATTGTAGTTATGTTTGTATTATGTTTCAATTATGTATGTCCGTTAATTATGTTTTAATTATGTATAATGTAATCTATCAGAGTGGAGTTTTTCATTGTCATATGTGTGAATTGTGTCATTTCGTTAGTTCAAAAGGCAAGTGATTAAGTTAATTAAAATATTAATACCGTATAATATCTAATTTTGTAAAATTTGATTAATTAATTCTGATCATGATTAGCCGTATTTTTAAAATATAGTTAATGTTAATAATTCATTATAAAACATAATTTCATAAATTATAAGTATTAAAAGTAATGGGATGGGTGAATAAAATGATGATGTGTATTGTGGTGGGTAATAGGGTATAGTAGGTGAGAGAGTGGTGAGAAGTTTTTTTAGCGTTGGTTAGTAGTGAAAAAAGTGTAATATGAGGAAAAATTGGGTGGGAAGAGAGAGAAAGTAAGAGAAAGAGTGGTGAGGAATTTTATTTTTGTACACATAGTGTGAGTGCTCTTATATATCTAAATGTCACCTGTGCTAATTTTTTATACCCAAGTTCAAAGGTGTATTTTTTTTTATACCTATCTGGTCATTTGGCCGACCTTGATTAGACCCTGGCATCACTGACCCGACTCGTTCCGCTCAATAACTAGGTCTATTTACCTATATATATAGTATAATCTGTAAGTTTAATTAACACTCTAAGTTTTTTTTCAAAAATTAATTAATATGAAAAAAATTGTGAATGTGCAATGTTGGAGGTTAAGACAATGGAGCAATTGGGTGTTAAATTAGCGTGTCTTGGTTGTAAGCAACATGCAAATAAAATAATTGTCAAATAGAACGACAGTGTGACAGGAAGGAAGCATTGCTGGTCAACCTCATAACACTACATAGATAATAAAAATTAAAATTAATTAAATAATCTAAATTCTAAAACTATGATTGCAACATCATACATGATACATACATTCATTATTCATTCATACGTGACAAACTTCCTTTCTTTAGGAGGGGACCTTACTAGATGCACTAGTGGGAAACAATTAATAATAATAGACCTACTTAATTAATATCATTATCATATGCAATGAATTTTGCTAGAGTAGTGTTACAAGTCCAATGTACAACAAAGCCAAAAAGTAGTAGATTTTGGAATGAAGGTTTCATTATGATTTATGATGTGTTAATTTAGATCTAATGGATGAATGTACCCACTAGTCCTATGTGATATGTGTGTGTATTTTGACATATTATTCTATGATAATAAGACTTTGTATGTAGTATTTATTATTATGACTCCTTAATCCTTGTCAATTTTGTCTCTATTCCATCTCCTAGATCGAAGACACCTATTCTTCATTCATTTGATGGAAGAAGTCTGCATCCGTTCTATATTTATCATTCACTTTTTTATTTTATCCCGTTGTATATTAATTGACGATCTATTTTGTTCATTTTTGACAAAACAAATAATACAATATACAAAGTATATCATTTCTATTATCTACCTGACCCATCACATGAATTCATGCCTTCTTTTTATACACGTACTCATCACACAAGTACACAATGCATTCTCTCTCCTACTTGATTTGATCTCCTAATTAATAGTGAGTTAAGTGTATATTTTCTCTCCCCTAAGTTGATGATTTGATCTGATCTCCTAGAAGAGATTAAGTGTACATTACATTTGGTAGCTCATTTATTATATTCTTCATTTGATGTCTCGATGATATGAAATTCTTTAATTAAGTAGGGTTGTTTGTCTCATTTGTGAGCGAGGGGGTGTATACTGTATATATGTGTTTGGCACCGCCGTGGGGGACCTTGCCTGTGTAAGAAATATTCTTGTGTGGTTTAGGCGATCTTCTTCTTTGATTATTTGTGGTTAGTTTGATTTGGAATTATAAATTAACATTAATAAGTATTGAGTTTCGAATGACACTTTTAAAAAAAATGCATGAACCTTGTCAGAATAAGGGTTTTGTCGCTTTGTGTAAGAATATTGAGTAGAAGATTTATGTTGGGTAAAAAGTGGTAACATGACAAAAAGAAAAAGAAAAAAAACTTTATCCAATTTTGAATGAATAAAAGTAGTGTAACCAACAAATTGATAGAAATTAAAGAAAATGAATAGATTAAGAGTGCACAATAATGAAGAACAAAATGGTAATATTATGAACTTTTCACCCGTTACTTAAAAATCGTACCGATTACTATTAGAATTTATGAAAACATTATGCTTCTTAGAAAAGATGAAATATATTAAAAGGTGTTCCAAAGCAGTTTTGTTTGACACATGAGACATGACACTCTTCTCAAAGCTTCCTCACATAATCTTGTGTAGTACTCAATTATATTAACAATATAAATAAACATTATTATTAATATAAGGGAAGGCGGGGAGGAAGATGGTTGTCGCCCACTCTTTAAAAGACTGAATTACATTAATGATGTAAAGTTTAAATGCCCCTTACTTAAAAATATGAAATTCTTTATTTTTTGTAATTATATTAATTAGCATATAAAAAAGGTATATGAATTAATAAAAACATTAATTACATTGACTAATTTATTCTCAATAAATAAGAAAATGAAAAATTTATTAAATTAGTATGATTATTAAATTCGAATAAAAAATTTATTAAATTCTTTTTAATAACTGACTAAATTATTCCATGAATGCACTATAATTATAAAATTATTTTGAAAAAAATATTGAATAATATCTAAAAATTCTTATTCGAACATACATTAATTCTCATATAATATTGATTATTAACTATTTGTATATTAGTGTAAGTAATCAGATTGATTAAAAACACACCATGATGATTTAAAACTCTTTGTCTATTAATAAATTTAAATAAAAAGAATAAATTACAGTCAAAAATTTGAAATCATAATAACTCTCTGTGGCATAAGTTTTATTTCTCATTGTAAATTAGTTTTTAGTCAATAATTTTTTAAGAATGACCAGCGCACGCATAGCCGCGTGCCTTATAGAGTGCTAGTGTAATATATAAGGTCGCGGAAATAAACATTATGTATATATAAGTCTCGTGATTAATAGTTAACATTTCAAAGAAAAGTATAATTATGACCAAGTTTCGTGGTTATATTTAACTAATTAAAAGAGTGTTGTATTCTCTTTTACTATTTTCATCCTTRAACCCTTAATTCATGATCATTTTAATTATCACGAGCAGAAAATACTACAAAGACTAACACAATAAGTATATATGATTAACATACATTATTATTAGTTGTCTTTGAGGCTTTGAGCATTTCTCATTCGTCTGAGTCAAAATACTAATCAATTTCATGTTAAAAGTTGACTCGACTCGATAAGTGATTGAAAAAACTAAATAAGAAACCAATTTGACAACCAATTTTGAGTTTTAATTCAAGCACAACATATATGATGATTTCAGTTCAACTCAAAATCTTGGAAGATGAATCAAATGAGTCGAACCCAAGAATTATAATTTCACCAATAATATATAAAATCAAAATTAACTACTCTCTGTTCYTTGAAGATCCTGTCMGTTATTATTCATACGCTTYCCAATGCATATTTTGCATCGCTCATATCTTTAGTTACACATTTGAGAAAAYTATAACAATTGAATATTAATAATCTATTCATTAATAAGAATCAAATAAGACCCCACATGACTATATTTATAACTATACATTGATAATTATTTACAAGATTCTCTTCACTTGTGAATAGTAAAATAAACGGGTGTRACATGAATTTCATRGAACGGAGGGAGTACTCCGTGTCCATTTTTCTTATCTCAAGTATACTGTTAGAATTATCATTTCAAAATCCGCCCCTTGACATTTTTTTCCCTTAATTGTTGGCTGGTCCAATATGATTAGGATCCTAAAAAAGAGCTTTACCTTAATTAGCTTAGCTTGAACACTATCTATCATTATTANGAACGGAGGGAGTACTCCGTGTCCATTTTTCTTATCTCAAGTATACTGTTAGAATTATCATTTCAAAATCCGCCCCTTGACATTTTTTTCCCTTAATTGTTGGCTGGTCCAATATGATTAGGATCCTAAAAAAGAGCTTTACCTTAATTAGCTTAGCTTGAACACTATCTATCATTATTACACCCCCCATGTAGTAGATAGGGTTGTGCAGGAATTTCGATTCCGAATTTCCGATACGGTTTACGATTTTTTTTTCGAAAATTCGAATATCCGATTTGGATTTTTGAAATTCGGAAAACCGGATCGGATATTCAGTTTTAAAAATCGAAAATTCGGATCGAATCCGAAATCGATTTTTCAGAATTTCGAATATTCGGTTTTCCGAATTTTTTTAAAAAAAAATGGCAGATTGGGCTTATTAGTTTATTACCGTGTGAAACTATAAATGGACTTAGCATTGCTAAAACAGTAAATCTGTTGGGTTTTTTAGACTTACTACACTCACTAGCAGTCACTCACAATCTCACATGTTATCCAAATTCCAAAATATCCTAACCTAATATTCCTATTTCCTAATCACTTAATCAGAAACTCAAAAGTCTCAACACTCAAAAACACTCAAGCGAAACCCTAGCACTCAGAAACTCAAAGCGCAACCCCCATAGCCCTGTTCCGCCGCTACCCAGTCGACGCCGCCAGCACCCAACCGCCGCAGCACTCGCGAAGCGAAGTCTATAATTCAATATGTATCAACAAAATATAGGAAACCAAACCCGATACTTGAGGTTTGTTTTTGAAGTTTTTCATTGACTTATGTCAGTCCCTATGGATTCCCGTGGGCGATATTATGATTGGATAGGCTACGCTGATACACATTTTTATAACTCTATATTCTATGGCTAATTTGTGTATTGTTGATCTTCCTTTCCCATGGTTAAATTTTAGGCTTTATACTTTAATTTGCTATTGCTCCTTCTGGCGTGTGTTTTTTTTCTTTGTTTTGTAGGTTTTAGGCTTTTGGCTAGGATTATGGAAGATGCATGTAGACTAATCGGATGTTTGATCAAAGGAGCTGATTCAGACACTTATATGGCAAGCTCAAGAATTTTTCATAGTCCTCGCAATGGTTGGTGGAATCACTAGTGGCAAACTGTTGGGCCAACTTGTTTTTGAAGAGTTTGGAGTACAGGAGCCCATCAAAACTGGTGCGAATAGTATACCATGCACCCGGTTGCGGCAGCCTTCTTTGATGATAGAAACTATTAATATTACTAGACTGTACATAGGTTTTTACAAGGGTTTTTCATGCTATTCCTTACATAATTTCATAATAGTTGGTTGATAGAGAAGCTTTCTCTCTTGGTTTGAGACACAATCCCAATTTTGGGTACATTCAACATTTTTGAGATTTAAGAATCAATTAGTATTCGGTTTTTTCATCTTATTTTTTTTATTATTGTATATGTTATTTCATAATAGTTTGTTTATTCAATAGATTGTGTGAGTAGGTTTCTCCAAATTTAGGGATAGGATGAACCCAATATGATAACTTGCAATTGATTCCATTCTAACATTAGATTATTTACAAATCTTTTAATTTAGAGTGGTTTTATTATCATTCTTGATAGAATAATATTGGATGAATGTAATTAGGTTTAGCAAGAAAGTTGATTCTTAATTGATTTTAGAATTGTGAGAATAAGGAACTACACGAAAGGAGATGGATGAAAATTTGTGGATTTAGGATGTATGCTTAAGCTAGAATGATTGATCCATGAAATAGGATATGATTGATAGTTGTTAAGGAAGGATTTGATGAGCGAAAGAAATCATTAACTATTATTAGGTTCCATTAGAATATGTTGATTTAATTGATCAGGAAAAGGGAATTCTTGTTGTAAATTTATTTTTAGTGGAATTCTTAACTGAATTGCTATTAATTATTGATATTCAATTGATTGAAATTGAACTTTAACTTTTTAGTTTACAATCATTCTTTTTTTGAATTGCTCGCATTAGCATTAATTGAACTCAATACAACATTTGACCAATAGTTCTTGGGATTCGACCTAATTTGTCCAGCTCATAGTTGGAGGAAACGTGAGATACTTGGTTAGGTGCGCGACTGATATCAATTTTAAGCGCGTGCGGGCTAGGTGTTAAATTAGTAATAGTATTTGATTTAATTTTGGCTACGTTTTTATTTAAGCTAAATGTTGGTAGTTCCTTTGTTAGTTTGATCTTGTGTTTTTAGTTTTTTTTGTTGCATGCAAATCGCGAAACGGTCAACAGTTGAATTCTATAAGACTTGAATCGAGCAACTTAACGAGGTAGGGGCAGAGAGGAGATCAGATTACACAGAAGGCGAGGAAGTGCTGCATCCACTATGATATGGTGTACAGACAATAAATGGTGATATGTAGCATTGTTGACCACTGTAAGCCTCAAACTATCGAAATCAAGCTCAATTCTATAGGTCATCATCCAATGATATTGCGGGGCTATGCAGAATGCCTGTAAGCATATTGCCAATTTGGGAAAGTGATACTATGAAATCAAAATATAAGTGGACTAATTCGACTAGTTTTTCATTCTCTCTTCGAGTAAGACAGAGGAGAAGGTTACGATGTGAAAGGTGTTGGAAATTTTGATACTTGGGACAACTTGTAGGTGATCTTAGCTGAAGATTTTTTGGGGCAAGAAAAGACTGCGAAGCATTAAGGAATGGCTAGCAACTTTCAAAACAATTGATGGCGCTCATTGTATAGAGCATGGATAAGGTTCTCCTACCTTTAAGGCAGTGTATCATCATGGGATCGAATGAATGTTGACCAAACTATTCTATAGGTGACAATGAAGTTCCATACTTTGATGTGCTCAGGTGGTTCTCATGACTAAAGAATAAAGAAGCAAGGAGTTGCTGAAAGATGATGAGAATGATAATAGTGGAAATAGCTTCAAAAGGAGAGGTAAATATGCTGTTTGATGCATTAACCTATGGCTAGTTATGTAGCCTCCCTCAAAGTGATCATTTAATTGGGACATAGGGTTTACAACATGTCAAATGTGTGGAGTACAGGTAAGCAGTAATCAATGTCAAGTAACAAGATGGGATTTATGAAGCTAATGTCTATTATAATCCAATTAAGGCGGCATGATTGATGCCTTATTCAACAAGATAATATGAGAGGTCGGAAGCTATCTGCGTCAAAAGAAATAAGCACAAACACAATCGCACTCCAACATCGATAAGTCAAACCAGATTGAAGGGTTCAATCTCGGCAGCTCTGTGAGAGATTACATTCACTAATAAATTGCAAGCCATTGGAAGCCATTGCTTGCGGCAAGAAATGTAAAAGAATCTCCTAAGCTCTTACATGCATAAATGGAAATAGACAGAGAGGTATAATTGGATGGAACATTTTAAGTAACATAGACAAAGTGATACAAGAAGAAGTGAAGTCGTTACTCTAATTCAGGAGGTTTTAGGATGAGCTGAAGTTATGTGCAATCTCAGATGATCGATGTGTGGAGTGAATTCATCTTTTGAAGTGTAAGGGATACATATTATGCAGGAGAGTGCTTTGGAGCAATTGCATATGGAGACAATAAAGAGGCATGTTAATGGAGGATTGCTATTCTTGAGGATGGAAGAGAGCTAGTTGCGAATCCATCTAAATTCAGTTATGTGTGTTTGCTAGAGCTATTCTAAGTGTATGAAGCAGTTCTATGATGGACAAGGGTTGGTGAGAGATGAGGATGTAGGATGAAAATGATGAATGAAGTGATACCTACTCTTAACTAATGGCTGAATTTGTGGACACTAATAGATAATTGGAGCGAACATTAAAATTCCAAAAAAAGAGTTGGGCCAAGACGGAAAAGAGTATAGTATGCAATGATCTATGGCGGAAGTTATTATTAGTCATATATTGAAAAAGTTTGCTCAGGAAATTATAGCTTCGTTTCTTGTGTGCTAGATGGTTGTTATAGTGCTATATTTAGAAAGTGACATCATAGGTATCTGGAAAGACATAGGCTCTCTAGTAGACTAAGCGAAGATTGAAAGAGTAAATTGCATAGCTGGTTAGATATCGGTCAATAGTATGAATTGTCGTTTGAAATTAGGAGAAGAAGTATATAGGAAATAGACTATAGCTTTTGGAGAAGCTTTGGAGAATACCGTAATAGGTAAGTTATTACTATCATAAGTAAGGTCTTGGGTGATCATTTTGAGATATGAGGTGCTTTCATTGTTGTTGTGATAGTCGGGAGCTATGGAGTGATTGTTCCGTGAATTGTCGTGTAAATTATCATAATGCAGTGATTGGTAAGCCAATTGTGGCGAAAGTGCGCTTAATAAGAGGGTGAGTTAATAAACCCATCGCATTCTGTAAATAGGAAGAGATAAGGATTGTATGAAGGTTTCAATGTGGCTTGAATCTAATAGTAAATGGCTGTAGATGGTTTCTTTTTGTAGGTGTTGTTTGTGACAGTTTTTTTCTTTGATTGCCAATGTGTTTTGTAGGATGCATCAAGATGCGGGATGATGGTGAATTTCCAACAACATGTAGTGGCTAGCAAATATGGGACAATTAGCATTAGCGGGAATTTTTACAGGATCTGTAGTTGAATGGTGTTGGACCAAGATATGTGAATATCTATTGTGTATCTCTATTTCTTTGGTGATGGTTTATTGAGTATTAGATTGGGTGTTAAGTTGAGATTTTAGACTCTTGGTATGATTTGGAATATTAGTAGAAGATTGGAAATTCGGATTTTGCGGATCCGAATTTTTTCCTTAGATATTGATTGGTTGAAGTTAATGTGAGGGGATCGTAAGTAAATCAATGTTGACATTATCTTGAGTCTTTAATGACTAATTACTAATCTTAAATAAATAAATAATTTGAAATTCTTAATTGCATGCTCTAAATACTAGAAGTTGGTTGAGCTTTTTTTTCTCTTGAGTTACGATTGTTGTTTATTCCGGTTCTCGGAACTTATTATCATATTCATACTTGGTTGTTTACTTGACTTCATAATGATCAATTGAAGCTCGATGACATTTAAAAACATAATTAGCAACCAAAATATGTAATTGATAATAAATCAATTGAATCAATTAAATAAAGAAATTTAAACATAATATAAGAAAAATATAAAAGTAATCAATAATATAATTTAAACTGAAATCAGAAATTATACTAAACGAAATTAAATAAAAAAATAGAAATTTAACCTAAAATAAATCAACACTAAAAAAAATTAAATCCTACAATCCAGAAGTACCCTAAAATATAAATCCTCAAATCTTTTATCTTACTATGTGGATTTAATATAATTAAATAGTAAAACTTATTTCATGGACCTGGAGAAGCTTGCGCGAAG
>SNQN01001911.1:0-67998 GCA_008642245.1 Bassia scoparia
CAACATACACACAGAATATAAATCTAAAACACCAGATATAGTAGCACAAATAGTCATAAATAATGTTTCACGAAAAAAAAAAATTAAGTCCTAAATAAGAATAAGTAGTCTTTTAATAAAAAAGACACAATATAAAAGCAAGAATAGTAGCTGTTGTTAAAAAAAGTAGTCGTCATATCAAACAAAAAGTACATATCAATTTATTTTTAAATAGTTTTTACCAACAGCCAAAAAACAAAAAAGAACAAGCATATATCATAAAAGTAAAAATAAGTAGAACTACTTAAATATAAATCAAGAAGGAACATATAACACGCAATACAACTAACAGAATAACATTTACTTTCAACACATCCAAATTCATATATAATTAAACACCATACCTTTAAATTATCAAAAGATGAGTACAGGAACCCAATACATTTCCTTCTTATGCATGCCTGTCAAACTATTACTCATTCCTGCCAAGATCTCTTCCATTTGCAACCTCAAATTTTAAACAAATTTATTAAAGTAAAACCTCAAAAAACAACCAGCAAACAAACGAAAAAGTAAAACTAAAACAAATTCAAAATTTAAAATCAAAACATATAAAAAGCAAAAATGAAATTTTCAAATATCATCTAAACAAAACAAGATAGCATTTTACAACAGAAAAAAAAAACATAAAGAAAGAAAAAAATTCTGAAAATTCCAAATCATAAAAAGTAAAAACAAAAAATTAACAAAGAAGAGAGAACCCACGCAAGCGGAAAAAAGAAAAGAGAAAGAAATGAAAACCGAGACAACGAATAATCTAACTAAAGATTTAGTAAATAATAAATCAAATATAGCCAAAAAGTTAAGGATAATTTTATTTTGAAAATCAACTTACACAATAACTTGATTAAGCGAAAAGGAGTTTATATTATCAACAGTAACTAATAAGATATAAAAGTATAATATTATAAACAAAAACAACACACTAAACAAGTAAAATAATAAAATCTCATGCTCAATAGTCAAAAGCTTTAATCTGAAAAGAAAAACAAAATTAATGTAAACACGTTACCTCTGAGATCTTCAATGAGATGAAGACCGAGTAGAAACGACTTGAAACTATATATTCATTGCATGTCAAATTACATTAGGAGTTTTAAAAATTGTAATCTCCCACCGCAAAAAGGACATAGTGTGATCTATTTATTATGATATCTGTGCTAATCTTTTTTAAAGTCAAAATTTCAAAATAATTTTTAAAAAAAAATCAAACAAAAACAAAGAAAAATAAGAAACAAACAACAACACAAACATTAATTCAAAACATCAAACAGATTTAGGAGAATAAACTCTCTTTCTCTAAAAAAAAATCTACTCAAGAAAAAGATAAAGATACCAAATCTAAACAAGTATTTAAACAGGAACAAAAAGAAGAAAAAAGAAGAGAGAAAACAACAAGAAGATTTAAAAAAAGAGAAGACAATGAAGAGAAAAAAGTGAGAGAGAAATGAAACGTGAAAAAAAAAGATGAGGAAGAGAAGGATACTGACAACTTAAATGGTTGTTTCTGTTTCAATTCTTCATTGACTGAGAGAGATTAAAGGGAAAGAGAGAAAACAGAAACAAAAGCCTCGAAATTAAAAAAAGAAAAAAAAAAAGAAAAAATAACGGTCAAAGAAAACGCCGTTACACAAAACTATATATGGACCCTGTTTATTATAGAATGGGCGCGGCCAAATTTGAAGGACCGCCGCGAATTGTTCATATGAGCCTTTCCTCATCTGAAGATTTGTGATAAAAAGTTACAAAGGGATAGAATTATATTCCCAATTCAATTTGGCATGAATTGAATAATGATTGGCATAATATGAAAGAGGATTACTATCGAAATCCGTTTGTTATTGAATTAAAGTCTACGTTTCGTGTGAACTTTCCGTATTACCCTTGCCATCTAATATAATACCCAACACCACTTACAAGCCAACCTTGCAACCACCCAGGCCACCACGCACACACCATCTTGACCCCACCGCAACCACCCCAAGCCACCAACATGCAGCACACACTACACAAAACCAAAAAAAAAAATGTCAATATGGGAGATGGTGGCGCCTTGGTTGGGGCCCCAGTTTCAAATCTCCATATGGTGGTGCACTTCCAAGCGCGACACATGGTTGGCTCGCCCAGCCAAGGCCCCCCAACCCTCAAATTTTATCTACTCTAATATTAATACTTGTCAGTTCTTTAAAGTTAAAAAAAAAAAAAAGAAACAAGAAGAGGTGGTTGTTTGTTGAGTGATAAGTGTGTGGTGGTTACATCGTGTGTGTTTGAGTAGGAGGATTTCTGGCGGTGGTGGCTGCCGGAGAGTGAATACGTGTGAGAGTGTGTTTTGGATGGTAGTTAGGATGAGGGGGGAGAATCAAAGCGTATGAAAGTTCACTGAAATGGTGACTTCACGATTCCAGTAATAAGCAGGACTTCGATAACAATCCAGGTCGAAATGAAATTTATAAAGTACTCGTTACTAACTGATTCTTTTTAATCTGCGCTATCTCTTTATTAATCAATTGCGTAATTTAATCTACATTCAACAATATTTTAATATCTCCACACTATATACCACCCCTTAGGTATATTGAGGAATAAGAGTGTTATGTGTTATCCATATACTTCATCACTCCTCTATCTTAATCCCTATCCAGCCTAGAACAAAAGAAAGATGTTCTCTTTCGCTCCTTCTTTCGCCTACCTTTCCCTGCTTATCCTCTAAACAAACACCCCTCCCCTTTTTAACCAATTGGTTTCATACCTCCCCCTGTTTCATTATCTTTTATCGTTTGTAAAATGCACGTCAATGAAGTGGAAATAGTAGTTGTGGCATAAATAATGTTTGTTGTATTACAGTTGTATCTATTCTTTAGAATTTGTTTGAGCTTATGTAGTTCTAAAATTACCAATGAATTAAAATGACTGCGTGTAGATAAGTTGGCGTGGCAACCTGGAGAATCAAAGTAAATAAAATAACGGGGGGTAATTAATATGAGAATTTAGAGTAAAAGAACATTATAGGTAATAATAAAGTATACAAAGTAAATGTAAGAATAAAGGGACACAAAAAAAAACAAAAAAGAACGGAACGAAGGTAGTACCATTTTTACGAAGAGGGTGAGTTTAAAATTTGAATTGATTTGTAAAATAAAATATTGTTTTTAACTATATGTTCCATACCATGTTACGGACGTATTTAAAAATTGATTGACTTAATTAGATAAATATGTTTTTTTAATATCGTGTTTCATACTAAATATTTTGGCAAGTATTAAGGTAACAATTATAAAAGTTAGGCTCTCGAATTTATTCTACTTGTATAGGTTATAAAAACTTCTACTGGATTGAGTTGGATAAAATAGTTGAGTAAGTTAACTAAAAAATATTGAATAAGGATTAAAAGATGTAATTGTGAGGATGAAAATAGAAAAAAGTAATTTTGGGTGGTAAATAAATTGGAAAACAATGAAAGTTAAACTTTAGAGAAAGGGGAAGTATTTCGTTTTAATATTTAAATATTAGAAATAAATTAATAAATAAAAAAGATATTTTATTATATGGTTAGAATATATAATTAAAAACATTCAAAATGAAAAGTGAGCGGCAACACAAAAAAAAAAAAAAACGGATGGAGTATATGACTAGCGGCACCCAATTTTCAAGTGTAGCCAAGTGTAATACTTGTACTCCTAATAAATACCCTGCACTCATTCATCACCCCTTTGAAACTCTTTAAACTCGTCATTTGAGGCTGAAACTTGGCGACGATCCATCCCTTATCACCTTAAAGGTGTGGAAGAAACTCATGGTTAAATCGAGCCAGGTCACCGAAATTATAATTTTAGTGCAAAAAAAGGATTATACATCATGAAAATGAGATATTCGGACCAATTTCCGTTGAAATGTTCGAAAAGTCTATAATATTTCTCCCACACCTTTAGGATGATGAGGGATGACTACTTGTCAAGTTTCAGCCTCAAATGATGAGTGTTGTGTTTTTCAAGCGCATTTCGATCTTTGTTGTTTTCGTCATTTGCGGCCTTCAAAACCCCAATCATGTCTCCTAGTTTTGGTCTCAAATTTTGCCTATCATCGTTATATGGTTGTGGGAACCAACCGTATACTTTTTGGCCATTAAGGCAGAAATTTGCCTAAATACCTCATTTTCGTGATGTATACTCCACGTTTTTCGGCCTAAAGTTATCGTTTCGAAGACAAGGCCCAGTTTTGCCCGGAGTTTTTCCCACACCTTAAGGGTGATGAGGGATGGCTCCTCCCCAAGTTTCGGCCTCAAATGATGAGTGTTGTATCTCCCACGCGCGTTTCGATGTTTTATTGCTTTATATTCATTTGCGGCATTCGAAACCTCATCATATCTCTTAATTTTGACCCCAAATTTTACATGACATCGTTATATGATTGCGTGGCTCCGGAGACCTCATTTTTTTTATTGTTACTGGTCAAAATGTACCAGTTAACTTTCGTTGATTAGGAGCTTGACTTTATTACTTGTGAGCTATACAATTACATCTATACAAGCAGATCTGGCGATTGGAATGAATGTACTCATTTGTTGATCTGCAAGTGTACCAGTAACATTTGATTTCTTTAATTTTAGAGTCAAGTTTGAAGATTTATTGGAATGATTATAAATTTATACTCATTTCATCATGTGTTTACTGAGTGTACTACTCAGAATGATTGTAATGGATCAATTATGACCAGTAACTTAGTAGCTCAAATGCTCAATGAATGAAAGTTTCCTCTTTTCACCCAAAAAAAAAAAAAAAAGATTACCAGTGTTTTCCAGGCAATTTAATGTGTGCCATTTGAAGCAGGGTGTCCATTTTTTTTTTCTGAAATCAACGATATTTGCAAGGTAGCTGAAAAACGAACAGGATTATTCATATGATTTTGTCAAAAGAAAATATCAGATGTTGAATCAGACTACAAGTGATGTTGGTAATGAATAAAGAAAAACTTCTTTCACATTCGATCGAAAATATTATATTGTACAAAGTATATTACATGTTCACTTGTAATATGGAATATAAACAAATGAGTCTAATATCCCAGCGTCATCATCAGAAGTTTATCACAACTCAATCCATAGTTTCTGCAGTGTTCGCTGACAAGTTATAGCAGAATTGCACAAGTCTATCACAAATCCACAATGATGATGAAAGTCGTTATGTCTCTCTGTATCTTCATCAGCAATTGCTGTTAAGAGGATCAACAGTACGATCAGAGGAGTAGATGCCAGAACAACCTTGATCACCTATGGTTCAATCCCACATCCAAATCAACCACCAACAATAAAATCTTTATAATCTTAGGGAGGCACCCTACGGAGCCTATGGCCATTTTCTTTGAAATAGTGTTTACTTGGAAGGTTTGCAAAATTTGCATCATGCGTGCACAAGGAGAGGTTCAGCGGAGATGCCCATCAAGCATTGAAGCTAAACATTCTCGGCCCTGCATTGAGCATAAAGATTAGTGTAAGAATCATAAATGGGGAGCCATACTATAGTACTCCAGAAGGTGTGGAAGTCTCATTGATCTGATCAAAGACCCGTATGTTTCTCCTAAGCCATGTTCTCCAAACATTGAACCCACAGACTATAGGGCCATGAGACGGAATCAAAGGCGGTTGGTGAGGTCAAAATTTTAATGATCCAGACAATGTCTTGTCCACTATAAAACAGATCAGGAACAGGGAATTTGCTTCATCCCAGACAATGATCGTAAGGGCATGGAGCAAAGTTTTAGATTGGTCTTGAGTTCTTGACAGAAAGGGCAAGCAACAGCTACATTCATGCCTCTCTTAGCTAGGCCAAATCTTGTAGACATACTGGGCAAGGAACTTGTTATCCATACTCACTCTTATCGTCAGTGACTAATATGATACTTCTATAACAATGCTAATTATAGGTAACACTTGCAGGTCAACAACAACAAGCAGTGGCTGTAAAAATTAAAGAGACTCTCAAATGGTTCAGGACAAGGAATCAGGGAATTCAAGACAGAGGCGTGTTTAGCTTTCAAGCTTCATCACATAAATCTAGTCAAACTTTTCTATTTTGCTCGAAGAGAAATCAAATGTTACTAATTTATGAGTTTTTGAGCTCAAGCCGGATCCTAAAAGTACGAGCCAAGTCAAGCTCATTCTCACCCCTAATGGGCTAATGACGTTAGATCATTCAAACCAGGTCATCACAAATTCACAATATATCAAAACATAGAATTCTATATCTTACAGGTAGACGGTTTGGAAGGTTCAGCTACAGCAGCAGAACTTTATCAGTTTATCTTGCCTTGGGTGTAACTTCAGCAGTTGGTGCTGCATCTTTGCTCTTGAATGCTATTCTTCTGTTCCTGAAAACAAGAAATCCATTGTAACACCTAAAGGTAAATCCTTGGACATTTTTCTGCAGAAATAATCATGTCCAAAAAATTAGCTAGCCTTGAGGCATGGATACTGTCAGCATAATTCAAGTGATGAAGCAAACAAACTGTTAATTAAATCGAAAGAAAGATTAATCTTCACATTGAGTTCAGTGGCATAAAATCAGAGAGATATTTCTCCTGTCTAAAGCTTGGGTGAGGTGGGTTTGGAGTTTTCATGCTACCACTAACAATGTTTCTGACAGCTGACAAATAAGAATAAGATTAAGCTTCAGTGAGCAGTTCATTACCGCTTAGTAATTCCAGTACAAATCAGATTATGTTGCTTAGTGGGTGTAATACTTGTAACTAAGAAATCACAAAATTTTCATAAATCAATTTCATATCCTGTAAATAACAATAATATTATGAGAATTAAAGAAGCTTTTTATTGTTGATCACTTTGTAGAAACCACCACATATTATGTGTATAACTTTATACGTTAGCCAACTACTGATAGGGGATGCAACAAGGCAATAATTCTCAAGGAAGTGGAGTGACTTAGTTGGTAGTACTCCCATCCCGTAACCCCAAGGTTGAGGGATTGATCCTTACCCCCCTCTTCCCGGGCTATGCCACCTTGGTTCTAATGAGATAGGGTCTAAGTGTGGGGCCTCCGTGTACCTTACCTTGTTATAAACACACACACACACACACACCGCCACCCACACACACACACACACACACACACAAAAAAAACAATTGTCAGGTTTTTTCAGTCAATGGAATGTACACATTAGCTCTGATTATATCTAGATAATTCAGAACAAAAACAATATTGAACAATCATAGTCATAATACGTGCAATTGTGACTTCGGCATATACTATATAGCTGACAACAGGCTTTTGAAAAGTCAAAAGAAAAGGAATAAGGAATGCAGCTAAATATGCTCATTAAGAAAAACATTTAAAATTCCTTAAAAGGCACTAAGTTAAACACGGCAGGCCATATGATTATGAAAATTAATAAATAGAATGATAAGATTAGATGTTGAATCAGATAACAAATGATGTTCTTAACTATTAAAGAAAAGTTTATGTCAGATTCAAGTCATTCAACTGGATATTTTATAATCTATGCGATCAATTCTTTTATATTATAAATTAGTCTAAAATGTAGGAAAGGATGATTTTCAACTTCCATGGCTTTTGATCCCAGACAAATTCCAGCAGAAATCTATTACCACGACGATGAACCGATATAAAGCTTTACCTATCTATTTTGTAGTAACCATTTTATCCCTCTACCATTCAGCCCTTTTAGTCAGATTTGTTACAGCACAAGATCAAGTTACCTACATAGACAGTAAATGTTCGGAAAATCAACAGTACGATCAGAGAAGTCAATACCAGAACAACCTTGATCTCCTATTATCTAATCTCACCTCCGAAGCTACCACCAACAACAAAAGATTCTATAATGTCAGTACAGGGGAAGCATCAAACAAAGTATATGGCCTTTTCCTGTGCAATAGTGTCTATATCAACAAGTTATGCGAAACCTGCATCACACTTGCACAAGGAGAGATTCGGCGGAGATGTCCATCAAGTGTTGATGCAATTGTGTGGTATACAGAATGTATGCTACGATATGCAAACCACCCCATATTCTCAGTCAATGATGACTCTGTATACACTCATGGAGAGTCTGAACCTGTAAAATTTAATGAGTTCAACCAACAATTGACAGACACATTCATCAGCCTCATAAGTCAAGCTACTACTGGGAACTCATCCTTGATGTCAGCTACAACCGTTGTTTATCTTACAAAAAAAATATCATTGAGTTGCTATGTAGACTGCACTCCCGATTTGAATCCTTCAGATTGCACCAGATGCTTAAGGACTGCACTAGGCAGGCTTCAGACAGGAGGATATCAATCAGGACTACTTCTGCAGCCAAGTTGCAGATTAATGTATGCTTTCACTGATGCTGGCTCTCCCACACCAGGTAGTGAACAAACCCATTTCCCTTTTTTTTAAATAATATATTTCACTATGTGAGACTATGGAAGAAGCTAACAACTCATTTTCAATTTGTAACTGCAGGCAAAGAATTATACATCGCTTTAGGGGTTGTTTCAATTGTTGCAGCAGCATCTTTGTTTTTGAATATTTTTGTTTGTCTCAAGAGAAAAAAAGCCACCAGAAAGCCTACTGGTAATTTGCCGAATGCAAAGTTAGTGTCTAGAATAAAAAATAGTGTACATCCACTTTCTTTCCAAGGCAAAACAGCAGTTACAACAATCAGATAGGAAAGACAGCTTGAATGATCTGACACAAATATCAATCTAATCTATAATCCATACCTCCACTCAGTTGGCTTAACCCAAAGTGACAAACTAACACTGATAACATTGCAGGAATAGAAGAGATTGCAAGCATGGAAAATTTGCATTTTGAGTTTGATGCAATCAAAGCAGCTACCGATGACTTCTCACCTGCCAACAAACTTGGCCAAGGTGGATTTGGGGTGGTTTACATGGTAGATCTGATGTTGCTATCCACGCTCATTCTTATAGTTTATAGTCTTTTATACTTTATAAACAGTAACTTATTTCGCATTAACAATCCTTATTTCAGGGAACACTTGCAGATCAACAAGCAGTGGCTGTTAAGAGACTATCAAATGCTTCAGGGCAAGGAATCAGAGAGTTTAAAACTGAGGCGTGTTTAGCTGCCAAGCTTCAGCACAAAAATCTAGTCAAGCTTTTTGGATTCTGCTTGGATAGGGATGAGAATGAGATGTTACTTGTTTATGAGTTTGTGCCTAACAAGAGCCTTGATCGCTATTTATTTGGTACAGAGTAATATTTACTTGGACAAATCCAATTAAAAACAAAACAAAATGCAAAGCAATGTTTGTACGAAAACATGTGCCTCAATTGAATTGCATTCATTGATAATGTGCAAATGTTACATGCAGATAAAAAAAGAGGGGCAAATTTGAAGTGGGAGACACGTTACAACATCATAGTTGGGATCGCACGCGGCCTCTTATATCTTCATGAAGATTCCCGTCCCAAAATCATTCATCGTGATCTTAAACCAGGCAACATTTTGTTAGATGGAGAGATGAATCCTAAAATTGCAGATTTTGGCATGGCAAAGCTTTTTGGTGGGGATCAGACTCAGGGAAATACCAGCAGAGTGGCAGGGACGTTGTAAGAAATCATCTTAAACTTTTTTCTGTTATGTATATCCTAGAAGTTTTCTAGAGTCTTTAGACAATGTTTATAACTTCCATGCAAACAAAGAATTTCAATGCAAAAATTGTCATCTGCCAGACAAATTATAAATTCGCTAAAGAAACTAGACTTGACAACAAACTAATTCATGATACAGTGGATATATGGCTCCCGAATATGCAACAGCAGGGCACTTTTCAGTCAAGTCTGACGTATTCAGTTATGGTGTCATATTATTGGAGATTGTCAGTGGTCAGCGCAATAACTTGTATGACCCAGACATGGAGAAAGAAAACCTGTTAAACTACGTAAGTTTGATCCTAAAATTTTTCTTCAACTGCTCTTAGTCTTGATACAAGTACAACCCATAATGGACTTTCATGATACAATGCTCTGTGTATTTAGGCATGGAGACTTTGGGATGAAGGTGCTTCTCTGAAATTGCTAGATTCAGCGCTAGGGAATGATTTCTCAAAGAGTGAAGCTGAAAGATGTATACAGGTTGGGTTATTGTGTATCCAAGAAGACCCAGCTAAAAGGCCTAATGTTGCAGCTACTTTGCTCATGCTTAACACCCAACCTATAGCTATACCACCACGTATATCTCCTCCTGCTTTCTCATATCACACACCAGGGAAGAAAACAGCCCCATATGGAAGCATTGGCAGTCAAGCAGAAGGTGATTTCACTTACTTGTCTGGTCGGTGATGACATAGAATGTAGAACCATATACAAAAAGCTGTCAGACACGCTGCTATGATTGGTATCAACTGTGATGAACCATTTCTACAGAAAAAACAAGCACTTGAAGTGTTGATTTTGGGGAAGATTTATGCTTGTATCACGTTCATGGAGTTCGGCTGTTTGATAACTTTGATGTAACTTTGAGTTGCTCTACATACGAGTTTGATCTGAAATCATTGTATAGGAGTAATGTTTGCTTTTCTTTCTTTTGTATTTAAGACTTAGTTATTTCATAAGCAACAAAACTCTACTCCTCGCATTGTACATTGTGTCAATTGTCAATTACGTAGTCACTTCTGAGTTCCGTTTTCTTACTGCTCCATTAACAGTAAGTTTTAACCAGTATTTACAAGAAGACAAAGACTCCTATATTTGCTTATATTAAAACAAAATGTCCATCAATAAAGATAATTCAGGTCACAAAGCAAATCTGTGAGTGCTTCCTATGCATCAAATAAATCATTTGGCATATTGATACGGAAGTAAAGAGTATAAAATATGATACAGATCATAATACGGAATAATAGATTTCCCACATACAGCAGATAAACAAAAGTTACACAGATTATAAGTCCACAATTTGACCAAAACAAATCAACACAAACATATAGCAAACTCGGATACAAATGTGCAATAGCAACGCAAGCAATCAATAAGCAGTTTCGAAAATAAGATAACTTACCACATGGATCCTGGAAGAACAAGAAGATGAATGCCATATCAATACAAAATTTGAAACTGATTTGGTATGCAAGACTTTCCTGCCAATTTTATCTACCTGAAAATTTTACATACAGTATATATTAGGAGCCAGTTCTTCAAAAGTTTCATTGCTTCTGGTTTAGCACTAAAAAAAACTGCTCTGCTATATGATCTTCCTTTCATCCTTCCTTTAATATTAACAACTGTTTTGCATTTGCATGATGAAAAAACACAAAATTAAACAACACTGCAGGATAGCCGTCCAAGAAAAGGCGAAAGGCTATGTGTAAATGAGACTCAGCTAATAGTTGTCGGACCTAGGTACAGATACAAGGTTCATTCAAACAAACAATATTAGGAATATTTTGCGACGGAACGGAGGAATTGGTTGATATTGAGGTATTGGAGTTTCAAGTATCAAACGGCAGCATTTGAGGTTGAATAAAGAGCATGAAAGGTGGTACAACTAGCCAAGCAATCATTTAGAGAAAAAATTTATGCATAGTATGATCAAATTTAAGGTAAGATGTTATCATTTAGCAAAATTATAAAACTTCACTTCCCTTTTTTCGTTTTTGTGCATCCATCACAGAGTTATGTTTGAACAATTTCTAATAATGTTCACACTAGCATAGCAAAAATTAACAAAAGTAGTACTCCTTAGTTAAAAATTAAAAATTGTTGCTTCACTCCCAATAATTATTTAAGAACCCCAATTAGTAATTGAACCAAAAGATGCTGACTTTTATTTGAGCACAAAATTCATTAAGAAAAAAAACATGCAAAACAAAAAAAAAAAAAAAAAAAAAAAAAAAAAAAAAAAAAAAAAAAAAAAAAAAAACCCAACTTTGACAGCATAATCTACATTAGGATGATCAAAGAAAAACATAATGAAAGCAAAAGAAAATAATGAAAAAGAAGCTAACCCATTAACCCAATAAAAAGATATGAAGAAGCCAAAATCCCATTTAAGCAATAAGTCGAACAGTTGGTGAGCAATACCCAATTCTGGGAAATTCATCAAACAGAAGCTCATCACTTCATCAGTCTTCATTGGGCAGTGCAATATAATCAATTAGATTTTTGCAAGGTATGCTTCAATTTTTTTAGTTTCTGGAATTTTTATTGCTTAACATTATTGGCAGTTCGTTCGAACCAATCTCACACCCAACCAAGAAAAGTCAGGAAGGGGTTAGCCCATGCAATATTTCTTGGGTAATGGTAAATGGGTGGGTAATATGTAATTAGTAAATTAGGATTGTTGATTATATGAAAAGTATAATCAACAATGCTTTATTTACCCTTCATTAAAGGTATTTATGTATTTTGCGAGGGATTAAATTGAGGGGACACCATCTTTCCCCCTAGATGAACAATAGCATAATATAGATGAATAAGTGAATAATACATATGAACAATGAGGTAAAAGATCATAACAATATTTTCATTTGAAAATTAATATTGTACAACAAAATGATCATTAATTTTGCAATATTTTTTATATAAAAAATATAATTCTATTATGTTTATCATAAGAAAACGTTTGTTCATTTTCTGGCATAAAATAAGTTCCATTTTATACCAAAAAAAAGTTATATTATACACTTTGTGTACGATGTGCAACATTCACCTTGTGTATAATCTACTAATTGCCCCTTCCCTTCCGGATTGATTAGAAATTTCCTTAATTCAACCACAAGGGCAGTAAACTGTTTTTTTTTTTTTTTATTGCAAATGAGGGCAAGCCCGAGAAGGGAACAGAAAACAGAAAAACAATTAACTAACTAACCGAGGTGTTGTCACACCTTCATAGTCCTCACATAGGAGGCTCACAATTTCGGTTAGCGGATTATTATGAAAAATTAAAGGTTCTAATTGTTGGACGCCGACGTTTGCTAGTTTATCGGCTCACACCTTCATAGTCCTCACGTAGGAGGCTCACAAGGGCAGTAAACTGTAACAAAGGTATAAACAAGGTTTCTTGATTGTTTTCATGCTATTATGTATGTTAACATTGATAGTTTGATGCATAGAAATAAGAATGAGAGTTGGTCAATATCTTGATGGAAAAGCTAGACTAATTGGGAAATTTCTAATCAATCATAGAGATTGATTTAAGAAATCAATCAAGTGGTATATTTGTATGAGATTCCGTAATTATATGCAATTTTTGGGTCAGCTCTAACCCAAAAATTGCACAGGAATTAAGCAAGAGAGAGAAAGAAGAAAAAAGACCCCAAAAGTTGAATATTATATAATAAAAAAGAAAGAAAAATTATTAATTAAGGAAGAAGGTTTGAAAGTGGACCCACATGTGAGATTGATATGATTGTAATTTTTGTGGAGACCATTTACTATAAAAGGAAAGGATACGGGTATTTTGCAACTTCCTAAATAGGAAAAGGATGCAAGTAAAAAAAAAACGGAGGAAGTAACATAATAAGTGCAATTGTGACTTTTGCATATTCTATATAGCTGACAACAGGGTTTTGATTCAGTCAAAAGAAAAAGAATGCAGAAAAATGAATATGATAACTGATAAGACAAGATGTTGAATCAGACTGCAAATGATGTTCTTAACGATTAAACATAATTTTCTGTCAGATTCATATGAATATATTATAATCTATGAAATCAATGAAAATTATACTCCATATTATAAATTAGTCTAATATGCAGGAAGGGATGATTTTCAACTTCCATGGCTTCTGCAATGTTCCCTGACAAGTTCTAATAGATATCGAATACTAGGATGACGAAACAACTGAAGGTTGTACCTCTCTATGTAGTAGTATCCTTTGTATTCCTCTATGTTTCAACCCTGCTTATCAGATGTGCTATAGCACAAGATCAAATCTCCTACTTAAACAGTCTTTGTTCAAAAGACCAACAGTACGAGCAGGGGAGTCAATACCAGAACAACCTCGATCTCCTATTATCCAATCTTACCTCCGAAGCTATCACCACCAGAAAAAGATTTTATAATGTCAGTACAGGGGAAGCACCAAACAAAGTGTATGGCCTTTTCCTATGCAACAGTCTCTTTACCGACCAAGTCTGCGAAGCCTGCATCACACTTGCACAAGGAGAGATTCAGAGAAGATGTCCATCAAGTGTTGATGCAATTGTGTGGTTTACAGAATGCATGTTACGATATGCGAACCATCCCATATTCTCTGTCAATGACGACTCTGTATACACTCATTCTGAGTCTAGGATTGTAAAGTTTAATGAGTTCAACCAACAATTGACAAAAGCATTCATCAGCCTTGTGAATCGAGCTACTACTGGAAACTCATCATTGATGTCAGCTACAACCGTTGTTTATCTTACGACAGAAATATCATTTAATTGCTACGTAGAATGCACTCCAGATTTGAGCCCCTCAGATTGCAACAGTTGCTTGAGGACTGCAGTAGGCAGACTTCGAACAGGAGGATATCAAGCAGGAGTACTTCTGCAACCAAGTTGCAGATTGATGTATTCTTTCGTTGATGTTCGCTCCTTCACACCAGGTAATGAATCAATCCAGAGCACCTTCTTATAAATTTTCTGTTAAAAAAAAAAAAACCCGATGAGATTATTTATTTTCATAATAGAAATACGTATGACTATGGCACTTACAGTACAAGAGGTTGATTCATCAGCTTTCTTTATCCCCCTTTCCTTCATTTTTCTATGGCAATTTGATACTATATACTTCGTACTATTACTTTTTGCACATTTCCCTCTCTTGTATGTTATATGGTAATAATGGTTTTTTTGATAGACCATGGTAGAAGCTGACAAATCATTATATATTTTTAACTGCAGGCAAAAAACTATACGTTGCTTTGGGTGTTGTTTCACTTGTTGCAGGCGCATCATTTCTTTCGAATGCTTTTGTCTGTCTCAAAAGAAAAAAAGCCACCAGAAAGCCTGCAGGTAAATTCAGAGTCAGATATAATTCACGTACAACCAATTTTGTCCTAGACATAATAACAGAGAAGATATCAGATGAAGAAGACAGCCCGAATAATTTGATACAGACATCAACTATATCTATAACTAATCGATAACTTAATCCAGGAGGCTTAACCCAGAATGGAAAGTCTAACTTTGATTTCATTGCAGGGATTGAAGAAATTGAAAGCATGGAAAACTTGCATTTTGAGTTTGATACCATCAAAGCAGCAACTGATGATTTCTCACCAGCAAATAAACTAGGCCAAGGTGGATTTGGAGTGGTTTACATGGTAGAAGAAATTTTCTAATTTATGAACTTTTTATCCGAGCTCCTCCTTCATAATCAGCAACTTATATTGCAATTCTTATCTCAGGGAACACTTGCAGATCAACAAGCAGTGGCTGTTAAGAGACTATCTAAAGCATCAGGACAAGGAATCAGAGAATTTAAAACAGAGGCTTGTTTAGCTGCCAAGCTTCAGCACAAAAATCTTGTCAAAGTTTTCGGATTCTGCTTGGATAAGGATGAGATGTTACTGATTTATGAGTTTGTGCCTAATAAAAGCCTTGATCGATATATATTTGGTAAAGAGTAGTATCTCATTGTTTTATTTGGCTAGAAGTAGAATTTAATTGGACTAACCCAATTAAAAACAATACATATACATCACAATGTCTGTACAAATACATGTGCCTCAATCGAAATACATTTTGTGATGATATGGACATTACTCATGCAGATAAAAGAAGGGGTATTTTGAAGTGGGAAACTCGTTATAACATCATAATTGGAATAGCACGTGGCCTATTATATCTTCATGAAGATTCTCGGCCCAAAATCATTCATCGTGATCTTAAACCTAGCAATATTTTGTTAGATGGAGAGATGAATCCCAAAATTGCAGATTTTGGCATGGCAAAGCTTTTTGGAGGGGATCAGATTCAGGGAAACACCAGCCGAGTAGCAGGAACTTTGTAAGATTTCAAAATAAACTTTGTAGTCATGTATACCTGAGAAGTTTTGTTAAGTGTAGTCTGACATACAAATCATGATGTCACAAAAAAAAAAACAACTAGACTGATACAGTGATACTAACACATAATACAGTGGATATATGGCTCCAGAATATGCAACAACAGGGCACTTTTCAGTTAAGTCAGATATATTCAGTTATGGTGTCATACTATTGGAGATTGTGAGTGGTCAGCGCAATAACATGTCTAATCCAGACACGGAGGAAGGAAACCTGATAAACTATGTAAGTTAAATCCTGAATTCATTATTCAACTTCTCCTAGCGCTTGAAAAACCCATAATCGGCATACATAATATTATGCTTTATATATTTAGGCTTGGAGACTTTGGGATGAAGGTGCTGCCCTGAATTTATTAGATTCAGCACTAAGGAATGATATATCAAAGGGTGAAGCTGAAAGATGTATACAGGTTGGGTTATTGTGCATCCAAGAAGACCCAGCAAAAAGGCCAAACATTGCATCTGTCTTGCTTATGCTTAACACCCAACCTACAACTATACCACAACATATACCCCCTCCAGCTCTGTCATACAGTAGTCAAATGAAGCAAACAGCCTCAAATAGAAGCATTGGCACTCAAGCAAAATGTGATATTACTGAATTGTCTGATCGTTGAATGGCATAGAAAGTAGAAGCATATGCGAAAAGTCTATCAGACACATCACTGTGATTTGTATCAACTGTGAGGAGCTTAAGAAGCCAATTCAAACTGTAGTGTTTCTTCAAAGAATAGCAATGAAGTTTGATTTCGGCTATGACTTATACTTATATCACATCCTTTGCGTTGTGCTCATTAAAAACATTGATGAAATCATTGTATAGCAGTGTTGTTTAGTTTTCTTTCTTTTATATTTAGAAGAATAATGATTTGATACAAACGAAAAATGAAAATGTAAAATTAGTTTTCCATTGTTTGGTTACATGTAGTAATTGAAAAAAAGGAAAATGAAAAGGAAAGTAAAGGGGCAATGGGAGGAGTGTAGAAGAGAGATAAGTAAATTGGGGGAAAATAGTATTTCCAAGGGAAAAACGAATTTCCATCATTAAAAGAGAGCTATATGGTGTGCTTGGAGCCTTGGGCTCTAGAATTTCATTTGAAATGCTGGAACTGAGACAATGATAGTGTTTGGAAGTCCAAGAATTTCAAATGAGAAATTTGCCCAAATTCTAAAACTACCAAGTAATCACCCATGAAGGTAAGGATTTCAAATGACAAGGCAAATCATGTCATTTGAAAGACTCAAATTCTATATTCAAATGATACATTTGAAATGAAATCTATCTTCCCAAACACAACCTTAGGGAAAGTGATTATACTTTCCTTTGCAAACCAAACAATCTAAAACTGAAAATAGATAAAAATGATGTAACACCAACATATGGCAACTCAATGGTACCATAAGGAATATCCCTTTATTTTAGTTCACAGTAATACTTGCTAGAGAGGCATATGAAAGATTTAAAATGCATTCTACAAATAATTTTGTGTGTTTCAGTTCTGCATTAATATACTTGTTAATTGCACAATTTGTGAGCCCTTGGGTACAACAATTTAGAGCCACAACTTCATGGACATGTAAAAGCAATATTCCTTCGCAGTTTTATAAAATGAAGCACTTCTTGAAGGTTGTGTACTAACCTTATAAGGTATTTCAACATTATATAGTCCCCCTGAGATAGATTTTAGGATAGTAGAGCATATCAACTAGTTTCGTAAAATAAAATTGTACAGCAACATGTTGCTGACCTACAATTTCCCAGTGGAAAGCCAGCAGATCGGAATGAAGAGAAGATACCTTGCATTTTTGCAAACTGTCCACCCTCTTATGAAACTTGAAAGAGATTGTCCAATAATCTATTGTGGGCATCCTCCAGGTATTTTATCTTTAAAGCGCCATCAATCTGCACCATATATTAAGAACAGAAATCAATCTTAATTAAATAAGTATATTAAGAAAAGTAAACACCACAACATAAGCATACTAAGAATTTTTTATATAAAGGTGACTCGAACAAGGCAGGCCATTTAATAAATTTTAAAAAATGAAAAAAAAATAAAAAAAATGAGAGTATGAATTAGACTACAAGTGATGTTAATGAATAAAGATTATTTTCTGTCAAATTCAAATGAAAATATGATATTCAGATTAATTAATTCATTCAAGCCCCATAATCATCTAGTCTAATACTCCAGAATCGCCAGAAATTATGACAAAGTGCAGGAAAGGAAAGAAATCCAACTCCCATGGTTTCAGCAGTCTTCCCTGACAGGTTCTAGTAGAAGTCTAGTACCACAAATCAACAATTATGACACAAATCAAAGCAGTGAGTCTCTATATCCTAGTACCCTTATTATCTCATCACATTCTATCCAAGGTAACCAAATATGCTGAAGCACAAGATCAAGTTAGCTACATAGACAGTATTTGTTCAGAGGATCAACTGTACGATCGGGGGAGTCAATACCAGAAGAACCTTGATCTCCTTTTATCCAATCTCACCTCCAAAGCTAAAAACAACAAAAAATTCTATCATCTCAGCACAGGGGAAAAACCGAACAAAGTCTATGGCCTTTTCCTATGCGATAGTGACTATATCAACAAGGTTTGCGAAGTCTGCATCACACTTGCACAAGGAGAGATTCAGCAGAGATGCCCGTCAAGTGTAGAAGCAATTGTGTGGTATGCAGAATGCATGTTACGATATACAAACCACTCGATATTATCCATCCACGACAATTCCATATTCACTCAATCAGAGTCTGGGCCTGTTCGGTTTATTGAGTTCAACCAACAGTTAACACACACATTCATTAGACTTATAAATCAAGCTATTACTGGAAATTCATCATTGATGTCAGCTACAGCCATGGTTTATCTTACAAGAGAGATATCAATGACTTCCTATGTAGACTGCACACCCGATTTGAACCCCTCAGATTGCAACAGATGCTTGAGGACTGCATTAGACAGGTTTCAGACAAGAGGATACCAAACAGGACTACTTCTGCAACCAAACTGCAGATTGATGTATACTTTCAATGATGCTGGCTCTTTATCACCAGGTATTGACAAAATGGTACTTATAATTAGAAATTAATTCACCGATTTTCTTAATCTTTTTTTTTATTTTCTTTTCTTTGTTTTTCATTTTCGGTTGGCAAACTGGTTTTCTGCGGAATGGGATACTCTGTGATGATTTCACTTTGATAGAGTATGGAAGAACCGAAGAAGCTAACAAAGCATTTTCAATGTGTAACTGCAGGAAAAGAATTATACATTGCTTTGGGTGTTGTCTCAATTCTTGCAGCGGCATCGTTATTAGTGAATGTATTTGTCTGTCTCAAGGGGAAAAAAGCAACCACAAAGGCTAATGGTAAATTAAAGTTTGCTGTTTAGAATTAGAAATCGTTCCATACAACCACTTTCATTCCTAGGAAAAGCAGCAGTAACAAAAATCAAATAAGAAAGCCAGCCAGAGAGATACCAAGCTAAACTGTAAAGATGTAATCAGTTTAATGCTGAATGCCAATCTAACATAATTTCATTGCAGGAATTAAAGAGATTGAAAGAATGGAAAACTTACGTTTAGAGTTTGATGCCATCAAAGCAGCAACTCATGACTTCTCACCGGCCAATAAACTCGGCCAAGGAGGATTCGGGGTGGTTTACATGGTAGAGCAATTCAATTGTTATGAACTTGCTATTAATGCTCTTACTCTATAGTCTATACAAGGAACTTATTAGAGATTGATTCTGCTTTCAGGGAACACTTGCAGATGAACAAGCAATAGCTGTAAAGAGGCTATCACATGGTTCAGGACAAGGAATCAAAGAATTTAAAACAGAGGCGTGTTTAGCTGCCAAGCTTCAGCACAAAAATCTAGTCAAACTTTTTGGATTCTGCTTGGATAGGGATGATATGTTACTAGTTTATGAGTTTGTGCCTAATAAGAGCCTTGATCGATATTTATTTGGTACAGAGTAACATTTACTTGTACAAAGCCAATTAAAAACAAAATGAATAAATCACAATGATTGTATCAAAACATGTGCCTCAATTGAAATGCATTCATTGATGATATGGACATGAATCATGCAGATAAAAGAAGAGAGGCATATTTGAAGTGGGAAACTCGGTACAAAATCATGGTTGGGATTGCACGTGGCCTATTATATCTTCATGAAGATTCTCGCCCCAAAATCATTCATCGTGATCTTAAACCTAGCAACATATTGTTAGATGGAGAGATGAATCCCAAAATTGCAGATTTTGGCATGGCAAAGCTTTTTGGAGTGGATCAGACTCAGGGAAACACCAGCAGAGTGGCAGGGACATTGTAAGATTTAAAAATAATTTTTTTACTCATTTATTTTATATCCCAAAAGTTTGCTTAACTCTTAAAAAAGTAAAAAAAACAATTATGACTTCATTAGAAACCATGATTTTACTTCTAAATTTAAAAATCTGTAGTCTGACATAATAATTACCTTCAACATCGTATGTGGATGATGTCTCTTATACAGTGGATATATGGCTCCCGAATATGCAACAACAGGGCACTTTTCAGTCAAGTCTGACATATTCAGTTATGGTGTCATATTACTGGAGATAGTCAGTGGTCAGCGCAATAACTTGTATGACCCACACATGGTGAAAGAAAATTTGTTGGACTATGTAAGTTTAATCCTAAATTCTTTCTTCAATAGCTCCTAGTGCTTATGCAACCCATAATGGACTTGCATAATATAATGCTCTTGGTATCTAGGCTTGGAGACTTTGGGATGAAGGGGCTTCTCTGAAATTGCTTGATTCAGCACTAGGAAGTGATTATTCAAAGGTTGAAGCTGAAAGAAGTATACAGGTTGGGTTGTTGTGCATCCAAAAAGACCCAGCTAAAAGGCCTAGCACTTCATCTATCTTGCAGATGCTTAATACCCAACCTGTGGTTATACCACAACGTATACCTCCTCCTGCTTTCACATACCGTAGTCCAGTGAAGCAAACAGCCCCATACGGAAGTAATGACACTCAAGCAGAATGTGAAATCACTTACCTATCTGGTCGGTGATGGCATAGAATATGGAATCATAGTCAAAATAGGACACAATGATGTGATTGGTATGGTATCAACTGTGACGAACTGCTTCTACAAAAAAAAAAGTACTTTATCTTTGATTTTGGAGAAGATTTATATTTGTATCATGTTCTTTGAGTTGAGCTATTTGACAACTTTGATCTGATATACTCTAGGGATGAGCTAATTTAATTTAATCTAAAATTGTTGTAACTTTACTTTCTTTTGTATTTATGACTGTATAAGTATAATGTTTCAGAAGCTACAAACTCTACTCCTCACATTGTGCATTGTATCAATTACGCACTCACAACTCACTTCTGAGTTCTGTTTCTTCACTGCTCCATCAAGTCATTAACAGTAATGTTTGAACAGCATCTACTAGAAGAAGAGACTCCTATATTTACTTATTTTGAAACAAAGTGTCCATCAATAAGCATAGTTCAAGTTGGCATAAAGAACTCCATAGAGGAAATCTATTTGTGTCTCTTGCCTTCCTATGCCTTGAACTCCATAGACAATTTTATGAATGCATTGCTGGGAATTGGTTAAAACTGAACTACTGAAGTTTTCGAGTGTCAAGTATCCAACGCGAGCAGAACAATTGACACGGAATAAAGAGCATCACTGATTCACTGTGTGGAAGCCCCTTCAAGTTGCTCACTCTAGACAAGCAATGATATAGCACTTTGTAATAGCAGTCACGTGACTCTCATGTGTTTGCTAAATAATAGTCAGTTAGAGTTAGTTAGCTAATTCTGTTATTTCTAGTTAGTTGTGTAACTAACTATCAGTCTGCTAGCTTGCTTATAAACTGATCAGAAGGTTGTATTTCATTCATTGAATAATAATGATGATAAGGAGTTCCCTCGTTTTCTCTCTCTAATCCTACATTGGGGTTGCCCCAAATATCACAATTTCCCTAATTAGCTTGGAGGGCTGGCTCCAGCAGTAACTCGAAGGGTGTCAGCTATGGAGAACCAGTTGCACTCATTGGAAGAAAGATTGGAAGCTGAACACAGGACCAACATGGAGTTTCAAGATAATGTACTTCGGATTATCCAAGAGCTAGGGGAGAGGATCAGGAACCCTGACCATGACAGTGATGCCACCTTTCCCAGATCAAACTCAACACCTCAGCAACAGCAACAACAGGCTAGGATTCAAGGGTATGTGCCTAAACTGGAATTTCCTAAGTTTGATGGTACTAATGTGAGAATGTGGTTGAAGAAATGCAATAAGTATTTTGCTTTGTGTAAGATTTCTGATGAGCAGAAAGTAGATCTTACATGCTTAAACATGGTTGATAAAACTGAACATTGGATGGCTAGTTATATGGCTATTAGACAATATGTTGAGTGGACTGAATTTGTTGTAGATGTGTCAACTAGGTTTAAGGATGAAATGGGAGTAAATGTGGTTGAGAAATTTAATAAGTTGCAGCAGGTTTCTGATCTTGAGTCTTACATTGATGAGTTTGAGCATGTTAAGTCAATCATGCTTCAACAAAACCACTTTCTTCCTGATACCTACTTTCTGGACAGTTTTATTGCTGGCCTGAAACCAACCTTAAAACCCTTTGTAAGAGCTTTCAAACCCAATTCTATATCTTCTGCAGTAGAATATGACAGGTTGCAAGAAGAGACTCTCGTGGCATCCAAACCTCAATTCAAGCAGCCCAATCCCTTGAATTACAAGCCCCCTTTTAGAAGCCAAGCTAATTCTTTCCAAAGTCCAACTGTAAAAATCCCAATCTCTCTATCAAACATGTAGGAAATACAAACTCTGCTGCTAATTCTTCTTACAATTCAAACCCTTCTACCTCCTCTTCAAATTCTTCTCAATCTACTGCTCAGACTCAGGTAAGACTCACACCTGCCAGAGAAGGGAGAAACAGTTGAAGGGGTTGTGCTACTTTTGTGATCAACCCTATGGGAGGAATCATGTGTGCCAACTTAAGCAAACCCAGCTGTTTACAGTTGAGATACTAGGGGAGGATGAGGAGGAACTTGTGGATGATGAGTTGGAGGATCAGGCAGATTTGGTGATTCCTGAAGGGGACCCTTGCATTTCTGTGAATGCATTGAGTGGGAATAATGGTTTTCAGACTATGAGGGCTAATGGGGTGGTAGGTGACCAGGTGATACATATTTTGGTGGATTCTGGTAGCACCCACAACTTTGTGGACCTGGGGATAGCCAAGAAACTGGGAGTGCCAGTGGAGACAATTTCACCTCAAGTTGTGGTGGTAGCTGATGGTAATCAGTTGGCATGCCAGTATGCTAGTAGAAATTTCAAATGGAAATTACACGGAGCTGAGTTTAGTGCAGATGTTCTTTTAATTCCTTTACGGGGTTGTGACATGGTGTTAGGGTACAGTGGCTTAGTGAGCTGGGTACAGTCAGCTGGGATTTCAAAGACTTGGTGATGGAGTTTGATCTCAATGGTTGTCATCATAAGCTAAAAGGGATACCTCCTAAGTCCACAAAGACTAAAAACCAACTTCCATCCAAAATCTTTGACAACAATTCCCAATTATACTTCTTGCAAATGATTTTACCAAATGAACCAGAACCTAGAATTTCTAGCTTGCATGTTAGTTCTCATTCCACCCCTGAAGGTATCCAGTTGCTTCTAAATCAACACAAAGTCATCTTTGTAGAGCCTACTTCCTTGCCACCCTCAAGAGGAATCTATGATCATAAGATTCCCTTAGCAGAAGGAACCAATCCTGTCAACATAAGGCCTTATAGATATCCCTTGAGACAGAGAGACATCATTGAAGGGTTGGTGAATGAGACAAGGGGTTATCCAAAGTAGTTTGCAGTCCCTTTGCATCTCCAGTAGTTTTGGTGGGTAAAAAGGATGGGTCATGGAGGTTGTGTGTGGATTACAGGGAGTTGAACAAGAGGACTATCAAAAAGAAAATTTCCTATTCCAATAGTTGAGGAGTTGATTGATGAATTAGCTGGAGCTACTATGTTTAGCAAAATTGATTTGAGGGCTGGTTATCACCAGTTGAGAGTGCATGAAGCTGATGTGTTCAAAACTGCTTTCAAAACCCATAATGGCCATTATGAGTTCTTAGTAATGCCATTTGGATTGACCAATGCCCCAGCATCCTTCCAATCATGGATGAATCATATCTTCAAGAAGCTGTTAAGGAAGAGTGTCCTGGTTTTCTTTGATGACATACTAGACCAGCATCTCAAGCACCTAGAAGAGGTCTTCTAGCTTATGCATCAACATCAGCTATATGCCAAAGCTAGCAAGTGTTCCTTTGGTGCACTAAGGGTGGAATACTTGGGTCATTTCTTGTCTAGTCAAGGTGTTGAGACTGACCCAAGTAAGATAGCTGTTGTGAAAAATTGGCCTAAACCTGACAATATTAAGGAACTCAGGAGTTTCTTGGGGTTAGCAGGTTATTATAGGAGATTTATGAAACACTATGCTTGGATTAGTAAACCTTTGACACAATTATTGAAGAAGCAAGGGTTTAAGTGGAATCTTCAGCACAGGAAGCTTTTGTTAAGCTAAAAGAAGCTTTATGCTCTGCACCAGTATTGGGAGTACCTAATTTTACTAAGGAGTTTGTGGTAGAAACATATGCTTCATCTGTTGGCATTGGGGCTGTTCTTATGCAAGATGGGCACCCAATAGCATTTTTGAGCAAGACTTTGGGTCCCAGGTGGCAAAACCTTTTAGTATATGAAAAGGAATTATTGGTTGTGGTTACTGCAGTGCAAAAATGGGAGTAGTATCTATCAGGAAACAAATTCTTAATCAACACTGACCAAAAGAGTCTCAAATGGCTGCTTCAACAAAGAATTTCAACACCCTTCCAGCAATTTTGGCTATCAAAGCTCATGGGCTTTGATTATGCAATTGAGTATAAAAAGGGGGCAGAAAATCTTGCAGCTGATGCCCTCTCTAGGGTTTCTGGTTCAAAGGTGCTATGTTTGGCCTTGTCAGTTTTGGACTCCAATTTGAGCCAGCCAAGTGATACGGGGCTACTTGTTGGATGCTAATTACAATCAGATTTATTCTAATCTCAAGCAGAGAGGGTCTGATTCCACCTTCACCTTACAAGATGGGTTGCTAAGGAGACAAGGGAAGATTTTAATTGGCCACAGTGATTCTCTCATAGGTTCAATCCTGCAGTGGTTACATGAATCTTCTCAGGGTGGGCATTCTGGCGGGGATGGTACCTTGCAAAGGGTTAAGAATCTCTTTTACTGAAGGGAATGACAACTACTATCACTCAGTTTGTTAGAAACTGTGTTGTGTGCCAAGCTAATAAGCTGAGACTCAGGCAACCCCAGGCCTGCTTCAGCCATTGCCAATCCCTAATGAGGTTTGGGTAGATGTTTCTATGGATTTTATTTCAGGGGGGAAGGGATGTTATCTTTGTGGTTGTGGACAGATTAAGTAAATATGACCATTTTATGTCCCTCTCACATCCTTATTCTGCTGTGGAAGTTGCTCAAGCCTACCTAGATGGTGTATTCACATATCTTAGGTGTATGTGTGGTGAACACCCTAAGGAATGGTGTAAGTTGTTGCCCTTGGCTGAGTGGTGGTACAATACCAATTTCCACACCTCAGCTCAAGTAACCCCATATGAAGTGGTTTATAATCAACCACCTCCTCTTCACTTACCCTATTTACCTGGGGAGAGTAGAGTGGACAGTGTGGATAGGTCACTGCAAAGAAGAGAAGATATGATAAAAGCATTGCAATTCCATTTGCTAAGGGCACAGAACAGGATGAAGCTACAAGCATATAAGAAGAGGAGTGACAGAAGTTTCATTGTAGGTCAGTGGGTTTGGTTGAAGCTCCATCCATACAGACAACATTCTATGAGAAGAGCTGTTAATGAAAAGCTGGCTGCTAGGTTCTTTGGTCCTTTTCATGTGGAAGAAGTCATTGGTAAGGTTGCCTATAAGCTGAGGTTACCTGAGTTTGCACAAATCCACTCTACTTTTCATGTGTCTCAGCTCAAGCCATTTAAGGGGACCTTGCCAGGTATAACTCATATTCCTAGCTGGTTGCATAATCAAAATGCTGCCTCAGAAGTTATGCCAGCTGCTATTCTAGCTTGCAGAGTTGTTAAGAAACACAATAATACTGTGGTTCAGTTTCTAGTACAATGGGAAGGATGTCCTACTTCAAAAGCTACATGGGAGATTGCATCAGATTTTGAGCAGAGGTTTCCCCACTTTCCAGTTGATTTGGCTCAATCTTGAGGACAAGATTGTTTTTAAGGGTGATGGAATGTAATAGCAGTCACGTGACTCTCATGTGCTTCGCTAAATAATAGTCAGTTAGAGTTAGTTAGCTAATTTTGTTATTTCTAGTTAGTTGTGTAACTAACTATCAGTGTGCTAGCTTACTTATAAACTGATCAGAAGGTTGTATTTCATTCATTGAATAATAATGATGATAAGGAGTTCCCTCGTTTTCTCTCTCTAATCCTACATTGGGGTTGCCCCAAATATCACAATTTCCCTAATTCTTCTCTTTCTTTCTCAATTACTCTGTTCATAGTTCTGCCATTGTTGCTTGATTGTGTTCAATATAGCAGGGAATAATCACCCTGTTACACACTTCCAAAAAACTTAAACTAACAAATCAATGGAACAAAATAATAAATGCATAATATCAAACATGAAACAAATCAGTGTGATAAGATGTTCCATAAAAATAATAAATGCGTAAATATCAAATACGAAACAAAATTGTTTTGCCAGCTACATCACATGATGATCTGAGCATATAATTCATAAAAATACATGCAACAAGCTAACAAATGAGGCAATCAGACGACTTCTACCCTCATGATTCAATAAATAAAGAACCCAAATTTCAGAATTTTCTGCATAATCTACATTAATATGATCAAAGAAACACTAATTGAAAGCAAAAAATAAGGAAAAAGAAGCTAACCCAAGAACAAGATATGAAGAAGCCAAAGTCCCACTTAAACAATAAGTCGAACAGTTGGTGAGCAATACTGATTTCTGGGAAATTCATTTCATTGATGGTAGAATTCTAATCAGTCATCAACCGGGAAATCCATCACACTGATTGCTGGTGCAACATAGTCGATCATTTGCCTTTTTTCAGGAACATGCTTCATTTTGTTAAAATTTCTTTAATTTTTATTGTGTGAGAAGTGAGATAATATGCAACCCATCTCAGTGATTTCGGCAATTCAATTCGGATCCGATCCTAATCCGCTCCGATTCGAGGGAAAATATCCGCTCCGAATTCGATATAAATAAAGTCCGACTCCGACTTTGTTAAAAAAATCCGACTCCGAGTTGGAGAAGGGTCGGAGTCGGATCTCACAAAAAATCCGACTATATAATCCGACTCCGACATTCATACAATTATTATCATTTAATTTTTATATTTATTAGGCTACTTATGTATAATGTATAGTCAAAAACTTTATTTTATATAAAAAAAGTAAATATAAGAAAATTAATGGGAAATAAACAAAAAAATACACTTAAAAGTAGAGAATTTTTTAAAATATTATATATAAGGGAGAAAAACTCGAATTCAAGTCGGATCGGAGTCGGAGTCGGATCTCGGATTTAAAAATCGGAGTCGGAGTCGGATTCTCGGATTCGGATCTCGGAGTCGGAGTCGGATGCTGATTTATAATCCGACTTCCTGTAGGGTCARAGTCGGATTATGCATAATCCGCTCCGAGTCCAGACCGTTGCCATCACTATTCACACCCAATAAAACACAAGTAGAGTCGCCAATGTAATATTTCGTGGTCAGGCTAAATGGGTAATCCATCACTCTATCTATCTATTTTATGTCTACTACATAATGGAAGGGGTGTCCCTTATGAAACTTCAAATCTACCCTTAATGAAATTTTTAAAAAAATTTACATTTATGTCTAATCGTCTATTATTCTTTTCTCACATCAATATAATAGAGGAAATTAATTTGAAATAAATGTGTTAATCCTTAAGGGAAATTTCTAAACAATTTTGGAGAGGGTTCAGTAATTATGTGTAACTTCAGGGTTAATTAAGAAGCATATATTTTGACCCCAAAAGTTACAAATAATTATGAAACCTATATAACTATGCCACTGGATTGATTTATTAAATTAATCTCCAGAATTGTTTAGAAATTCCCAAATTCTTAATATGTGGGTAGAATGCATATCAATAGTTATGTTAATACAGGCTATTTGATTTGAATCAAAAAAAATATTCGGATACACATACACTACAATTCAATTTGCTATACCTATATGTAGGGGTGTTCAAAAATATCTGATCCGATCAATCCGATCCGTGATCCGCTTGACCCGATCCGAAAAATCGGATATCCGATCCGGTTTTTAAGGTTTCGGATATTTCGGATCGGATATCCGAAAATTTTCGGATCGGATTCGGATCGGAATTTTTACACTTTCGGATATTTCGGATATCCGAAATATCCGATTTTTTTATTAAAAAATAATTTAATATGGAAAAATAAAAGAAAAATAGGTAAAAATATATACATTTGATCCGCGATCCGATTGATCCGATCCGAAATTTCGGATATCCGATCCGAAATTTCGGATATCGGATCGGATTCGGATCGGAAAATAATAGTTCGGATATTTCGGATCGGATATCCGAAAATTTTCGGGTCGGGTTCGGATCGGTATTTCCCCGATCCGAAAATTTCGGATATCCGGATTTTCGGATCGGATCGGATTATCCGATTTGAACACCCCTACCTATATGCTGGATTTTTGCTCATCGTAGTATTTTTTCATGGAAAGATACTGAAAATTATTATTATTGTTAGGAAAAAGCTAACAAACGCCCTCGGAACGTTAGATAAGATAGTTAAAAAGTAGAAATATTAATTTTGAACTAACATTAATTACACTGATTTACATGTGATTTTGGCATGCATTTCAACATTCTTACCAATTTAGGAAAAATATTTGATGCTTAACTAACGTCTAGGGCGAGCAATGGTGTCCCCTATTAAATTACCCTTCTACCCTCCAAAGTGAGTTTAATTACAGAGTACTATACTACAAATAAAACTTTCCAAAAGAAAAAAAAATCGATCAATTCAAATTATTTCATTATCAATGCACATCAATCAATATTATATTTGTCAAAGAAAGTAAAACTTGAAATTTAACTTAAATTTGAAAGATTACATACTATTAAACTTTTTATGGTAAAAATAGATTTTTTTTTTTTCAATTAATTATGTACGCATGTAATGAATGTTTATGCTTTTTTTTTCCTTTTTGGGCATAAATAGGAGTAAAAATTAAACATAGGACATATATATATAGTGTTTTGTTAAATATTGTACTCCGTACTCCATATTCAAATTTTCCTCCTCAATTTTGACAATCTCTATTTACATTTTTTTGGGGTTTTAAAAATTCAGTTATATAAATGAAAAGTTTAAAAAATAGGAAAAATGGAATTAAATAATCTCAACTTTTGCCCATCTTCTCAAATTAATCTGATCTAAGGTTTATTTCTTAATAATCCTATTTTAATCCCTAATCTTCTTTTAATGAGCCTTAATCAAATGTTAACCTACTTTAGCAGGTTGTAACCGGTTTCAGCAACCCCAATCATACAGATGAATGACTGAATCACAAAAATCAGAAACCCCAATCAAACTGAACCCCAACTTACCGGGGGGTCCGATGAAGGTGGCCAGCCAGTGGTAGAGGTTGTCGGCGATGGGCCCTGCCGACGACTGAGGCGGTGGGTTGGAATCCAAGTCCTTAAGCTCTTTCTGTATTCTCTTCCCTGACCCTGACACCGACGTGGACCTCCACGAGGTTCTTCCGCCATCTCGACCACCTCCTCCGCTATTCATCATCATCATCATCCTCCAGTCCTCCTCTGTTTCTCTATTCTCCTCCTCCCTTCTCTCTGTCTACTTAGTAATTTACTCCGCTAATTAAACTTGTAATAATTAGCTCATATGTTACTCCTGTAATTCCCCTCTCCACTACTAATCAGTAATCTAACTTGTTTGGGAAATTCCCAATCCTAACAAATACTAAAGCATATAAAATTTAAATTCCAAAATCGTGACTACAAACAATAACAATTACAATTCAACTCCGGCAAGCATAATCATCACGGCACGCAGCATCTGTTTAATTGGTAAAATTGTAATGTTGAAGAATCAACAACATACTTGGTAATGAAATTGTGAATGACATATTTAAATGCACTCACCGATAAATGAAATCAAAAGAAAGGAGCATAATCAATGGACACGACACAAAATGAAGAGGAAGAGGTTTTCGAAATGAAGAAGGTGAAGGGAAGGGTTTAATCGTGGGTTAAGTGGAGGGAAATAATTTGTTTTACCTAATGAACAGGTTGCAGGTTAATTAGCTCATTAAAAGAAGATTAGGGATTAAAATAGGATTATTAAGAAATAAACCTTAGATCAGATTAATTTGAGAAGAGGGGCAAAAGTTGGGATTATTTAATTCCATTTTTCCTAAAAAATATTATAATAGTTTACCTTATGTTTTTTTAATATCGTGCACGCATCGCGTACATAAATAATTAGTTGTTATTTGTTACGTCTTAATTTTACCTAAAAAACTTATAGTTTAATACAATTCACTCTCTATAAAACAAGTCCAACTTTGAAATATCACACAACCATTAAATGATTTTCATCATGATTCACATTTTTAACCTCATAAATAAAAATTAGAAATAATGCATTATCATGTACATTAATATATTATTTATCGGTTGTAAATTACTCTCTTAAATCAATATCTGATTAAATCATCAATAATTTGTTATAGAAAATTTAAGATGAAAGTTGACGTTTGCATCGTGTTCCCAAAAAACTAGTACATATATTAAAAGGAGTACCCTGGAACATAAACACGCCATGTAGATTGTTTGTGATATGCCACGTGTATATTCAACTTAAAAAATTTAAAAATTTGCAAACAAAAAAAATGATCTTATGACCTTTGAGATGAAATGTTAAGTTTAAACCACTAATCCACAACAATTTCATTAGTTATAATATCAAATAAATTATAATTAAGTCTCATGATTATATTTAACTAATTTAAATAAAGTTGATGTATTATTTTTTTCGAATTTTTTTAGTTACAACAACGAGTACTATTTTCATACTCAACCTTTGATCTATTATGTTTTCATTTTACCTAAAAAAAATCACAAAATACCACAAAATAACAACAAAATAATCTATTATACATATAACATATCATTGCTTCCATTGCTTATATTTGTTGGTCCAGACGATAACTCGAGGCATAACCCGGGCCAAAACACTAGCTAGTATTACTAAAGCAATCCCCGCCCCTCTATGTTTTCCCTCCCAAATTTCTCTCGTATCCCTTCCTTATTAAATATTAATTATCATTTATTATTATATTATTAATTAATATTTATAATTGCATAAAAATGTAAGAAAACATTTAATTAACGTTAAAAAATGTACTTAAGCATTTATTAATTGATATACATATATAATTCTATTTATTATCACAAATAAAACTTTATTATAAAATAATCACATTTAAAAAAGACAAGTTTAGATTTTACATGCAGCATTTCATATTTTATTTAAAAACTGAACTTCTACTCGGGGATTATCTAGTACCGTAATATTCATGACCTAATTCATAAACTTCCACATTATATTTTCAAAGTGTTGTTGTACTTCGTAACTTTTAAGAAATTATTAAAAATTCAAATCAGATCAAATCAGATAAGAAAATTTCAGATCAGATCAAAAAATACTAAAAACAAAAAACATCTACAAAAAGTTCAGATCAGATAAGACCAGATCAGAAAATTTCATATCAAATCGGACTAGATCAGAAAATTTTAATTTTGTTCAGTTCAAATCAGAAAAATTCAGATAAAAAAAAAATCAGATCAGAAAAATTTAAAAGAACTGAACATAACCTTAGCTTAGCTCATAGAGGTTTACAATGTGCAACCCATCAATTTGATTCAATAATTTTGTGCTTAAGACATTGGTTGAGAGTTGAAACTTGAGAGCATTGTTCATTTGAAATACCATATGGAGTAGACTCGTGTTTTTAGAATAGCCACTAAAATATCCATGATGAAATTTGAAAATTAACAAAGGTAAGTAATAATACGAGTAACTACTCATTTACTAATATGCCTAAGGCCAAATGTTCACGTGCGCTAAATGTGCCTAAATCTACAAGACCTAAGGAAATAAAAACAAATGAATCCAAGCTTTACATATGGGAATGGAAAGTGTCCTTTTCAGGGCATTAGGATTGCAAGTTTGCAACACTTGGTGCAATCCTATTGACCATGTGTCCTATATCAATGCCTATACATACCCCTTGATGGAATGATATGCAAATCATTGAAAAACTCCTCAATTACTTTAATTATTTGAACAATCTCTCAAACATCTCCTTTTTGCATGCCAGAGCACGTGATAGGAGGGTGGAGCTTGTTAGACTTGCAGGAGTAGCATCGAAGGTAGGCATGTCAATTCGGATCAACAGTTCAGTTATGGTTGAACCCAAACAGTTCAGTTTAGTTCAGTTTAACGACAAATCAGTTCAGTTCAATTCAGCTCGACCAAGTTCAGTTCAATTCAGTTTTAGACGGATTAAAACAGTTCAGTTTAGTACAGTTCAATTCAATTCGGTTAAAACAGAAGTTCAGTTCAGTTCAGTTCAGTTTTGGTTGGTATCAGTTCAGTTCAATTCAGTTAAGACGTTATTCAATTCAATCCAGTTCAGTTTGGGTTCGTTTCGGTTCAGATCAATCGCTTGAACTAATATTTAGTTCAGTTTGGTTTVGGTTTTGATCGGTTTCGGTTCAGTTCAATTCAGTAAGTTGAGATTCWGTTCAATTCAGTTTTGGATGATATTAGTTTAGTACAATTCWATAAACCATAATTCAGTTCAACTCAATTCAATTCGAATTTGGTTGATTTCAATTGAGTTCAATTCAGTTTGGTTTGTTTTATGTTGGTTYKGTTGAATTCAGTTGAGTTGGAATTGGGATTGGTTCGGGTTTGGTTGGTAGTRTTTCAAGTTAGCTCAATTATTGAACCAMGATCCAGATCAATTTGATATCAATTTCGGTTCAGTTCAATTCAGTTAGTTGAGATTTAGTTCAATTCAGTTTTGGATGATATTAGTTTAGTACAATTCTATAAACCATAATTCAGTTCAACTCAATTCAATTCGAATTTGGTTGATATCAATTGAGTTCAATTCCGTTTGGTTTGTTTTATGTTGGTTCGGTTCAATTCAGTTGAGTTGGAATTGGGATTGATTYGAGTTTGGTTGATAGCGTTTCAAGATAGCTCACTTATTGAACCAAGATCCAGATCAATTTGATTTATAGATATTCAGTACAATATTGTTCCAATTTGGTCTAAAATCGCTTCGTGTTGGTTTACGATGTTGTCAATCATGAATTCATAGACGATGAGAATTATAAAAGGTGAAACCTCACATTAAGTTCTATGGATATCGTTAAGTTGTGAGTCACATGACATCAAATTCGACTAACAAAATCAATCTAAGTTAATTAATAGATCATAATATGTTACACAATCAACTTCATCTAAGATCGATTAGATAATTACAATATACAACAATAATATGTTATATATTAGATAATTGATTTTAAACGAGGTTTTCAAAAACAAATCAACTCTATTTGAGTTAATTGTATATGTGATCACGAGTTTAACTATTTCAACTTGATAAACAGATCATAAGTAATTAATAAATCTAATCATTATTGTCTAAGTATTATAATTTGTTAAATAAACTACTAAATTATTTCAATTTGTAGGATTTTCGATTTCAATGTAGAATTATATAAATATCATTATACCACTAAATTAATCAAATTATATATTATAGTTGCATAATTAGAAATAAATCTTTGCATAAATTTTAGAATTAATGAAAAAAGAGTTTTACTTTGTAAATTAAGAATATAAATCATTAAATCAACAAATTACTTATATTTCTAAAAATTTATTGTTTGTAAAAATAACAAACAATTTTATCTCATTGGTTCAACACTCCAACACATGGATTGCCAACTTGGCAAAAAACTTGATTAATTATAACCCTTGATTTTGAAATCAATTCATCTAAACCATTGATTTAACAATTTGTAATATCAACCATTAGATTTACAACTTTAATCTCAACCCTAGATTTTCATTAAGCTCACATATATAAACCCCACCTACCTTCTTTTTCCATTTTACACTCTCTCTCCTCCTACCATCTTCTTCCTCCCGTTGCTCTATCTCCCTTTTTTTTTCCTTTTCTGTTTTTCAAAAAAAAATCTTAATTATTTTTAAAAATGTTTTAATCGAAGCTTGAAGATTGCAAAACCTTATTTTGAGGTAAATCGAAGCGTCCAACTCCAACCACAGTCGTGCAGAATATTGTAAGCCGTTTGTGGGGTTTGTTTTGAGGTAAATCCTATATTTGGTTCTTTTAAAGTTTGTATATTTGTTAATCCATGTTTTGAAGTTGATTTATCATGTTTGATTTCTTGTATTTTGATAATTTGATGTTAGGGTTTGCTTGCACAACATGTTATTGGCCTCTGTTTTTATGCTGGTAAATTTATTAGTTGGTTTTATTTATATATGTGTGTTTTAATTTGTTGGATAATTAAGGCATTGGATCTTTACGGTAATACAAAAGTATTATTAACGAATGTTTTGCTATCTCTTTTACTAAGATCTTAGTCTTTATTTTACCCTGAATTTGCTTCTGTTTTCAGTAAAACATACTATATTTTCTTTCATTATCTTCATTTATATTCATCCTAGTTTTGCTGAGTTAGTTCCTTTCTTTTTCTCATCATTTTTTTTGACAAATTCTGAATTGGGGTTTTCTCAATTTTTTTAATCCTGTTGTTTCTCCTCGTAGTTTAATTATGAATAATACTTCTGTTGTTAATAATTCTCAATGGTTAATAATACTTTTGTTGTTAATAATTCTGAATAATTCTCTGAATAATAATTCTGAATAATACTTCTGTTGTTAATAATTCTGAATAATACTTCTGTTGTTAATAATTCCAATGGTTAATAATTCTCAATTTTTTCTCAAGTTGTTAATCCTGTTGTTTCTCATCCTGTTGTTTCTCCTCGTAGTTTAATCCTGTTGTTTCTCATCATTTTTTAATTCTGAATTGGGGTTTTCTCAATTTTCTTATGCTTGAGAGCAAATCATGTATTTTGTATGCTTTGTATATATAAATAGTTAGATAATCACTAACTCTTTATGTTGAATTCCTTAGTAATGGAAGACTCTTATGATGCAAATTGTGAGGAACATGCCCTTTCACAACCCAATGAAGGTAACAAAACATTCATTTCTTTTTCTATCATAAGTTGTTTTACTTTTTACAATTAATGTATAACAAGTCCTAACCATTATATATTTATTGTGTTTGTGTTTGGTTTGTGATAAGATGATGCTGAGTTGGAGATTAGGACTGTAGGATCCAGAACGCGCGCTTATATATTCTACTATAGGAGAAGATGCAACGACACAATCTGCAAGGAAGAAGCATTGTTCAAAAGGTGCTGATAATATTAAGCGTCGGTCATTGATATGGAAGCATTATGATATTGCAGATAGTGATGAAAAAGATAAATACGGTAATGCAATACCTAAAGCCTCATGTAAGTATTGCAAAACTGTCTATATTGCCTATTCTCATTATGGTACTACCAATGCCAGAAATCACATTAAAAAAAATGTGAGGCCTATAAGAAATATCTTGCTGAAAATCCTGCTCAACAAACTAAGTTTGACAACAAAATTTTTTGTCGAATGTTTGCGGAGGCTATTATGTATCATGCTTATCCATTTAGTATTGTTGAACATGTTAAGCTTAGGGAAATGTTGACATATCTCAATCCTGATGTGGTTCATGTTAATAGGAACACTATCACTTCATATTGTTGGAAATAGCATGATAGGTTGAAAGTGTCTATGCATGAATCTATTTCCTGTGTTTAGTAGTAGGATTTTGCTTTACTTCAGATTGTTGGTCCTCTAAAGTTACTTCTCGTGGTTATTTGTCTTTAACTGCACATTACATTGATGATAATTGGAATTTGAAGTCTCATATTTTGAATTTCAAGTACTTCCCACCCCCCATACAGGACGTACGTGACATTTACGGTTTAGTTATAGAGTTGCTTAAGGACTGGAATTTGGAGGGAAAAACATTTTCGATGACTTGTGATAATGCTAGTTCTATGGATGTTATGGTTCGATGTTTGAAAGATGATCTACATTCTCGTAACCCTTTACCTCTTGGTGGAGAATTTTTCYACRKTCGTTGTTCTGCTCATATTTTGAACTTAATTGTCCAAGCTGGTTTGAGTGTCATTGATGAATCTGTTGTGAAATTGCGTGCTGCTTGTAGTTATATTGATGCTGCTCATCGCTCTGACCATAGATTAATTAAGTTTCAAGAATGCGCCAGGAAAAAATGTCCTCAATTTAAGGGTAATTTGATTTTAGATGTTCCTACTCGTTGGAATTACACTTATTTGATGTTGGAAAGGGCTTTTCAAGTTAAGGATGCGTTTAATAAATATGCTAAGCTTGATCCTAACTTTGATTTCACACTTTCCGAGGGTGAGTGGGAAGTTGTTGAGTTTGTGATTGCGTTTCTTGAACCGTTTTACAATATAATTGTTTTGTTTTCTAGTTCACAATATCCCACTGCCAATTTATATTTTCATAATATTTGGTCCATTGAGAAGTTGTTAACTATGGGTCATATTTCTCCTGTGAAGTGCATAAAAGATATGTCTGTTTTGATGTTGGAGAAGTTTGAAAAATATTGGGCTGATTATTCTATTTTGCTTTCAATTGTTGTCATGCTTGATCCGCGTTACAAACTTGTTTTTGTRAGGAATCTTTTGAGCCATTTGTATGCTGACTCGGCGGTTGATGATAGAATYAAAAGAGTRAAAGATGCTTTTGTTAAGCTTTACGAGTTTTATGATATTTCTACAACCTCTTCTGTTTCTTCAAACTCCGATTCAAGGGTTGTGGGTTCTCAATTTTCTGTGTCTTCGATTTTGGAGGTGATGAGTTTTTTTTGTTTTAAGTTATTTCTTTTCTGGTTTTCATTTTATTTTTATGCGATTAATGTTTTCTTTATGCTCATTTTGTGATCTTCCTTTTTCTTTGTAGAACTTTCAAAGTAGTTATGTGTCTGGCACTGGCAGTGATGCAATAACTGCTGTTAAGGCTTTTTTGAACGCACCTCTTGTTCCAAGCTCTACTGCTGATTTTGATCATCTTAAGTATTGGCAGTCCTTGAGTACTACCCATCCCACTCTTGCTCGTATGGCCAAGGACATTCTTGCTGTCCCCATTACTTCCGTTGCATCGAGTCCGCATTTAGCATGGGTTCGCGTACATTAACCAAGTATAAGGCTAGTTTGTTGCCGAAGAACGTTGAAGTACTTGTTTGTACCCAAAATTGGCTGTTTGGTTACTCGAAAGAGGAAGAAGTTGATTCAGATTTTGAAGTTGTGAAAGAAAACCTTCCAGAGGATGTAGACCATGAGTGTCTCTCTTCGGTATGTCTTTCTATAATTTTTTGTTATTGGGTTTTTTTCATATTAATTTGTTTAATACTTTTTTAACTTTGAAGGAGGGCTGAATCTTTTGTTGAGTGTGGTTAGTTGATATGCAACCCTTTTTGGAATAAAGTCTCAGACTGATGGATTTGTTGTTTGGTATGCGTTCCATTTTTAGAATAAAGTCTTTTGGACTGACTGGATTCTGTTGAGCTTGAATGATTGTTATGCAGTCCTGTTTTTGGAATAAGGTTTCAAAAAGTCCTCTTGCTTTACATTTATTTGTGCCCTTGAATATTTTGATTTAAACTCTTCTCTTTATGTAATACCGTGAATTCTCTTCTTCATGTGGGTGTTATCTAAATGCAGTCCTATTTGTTAGTGATCCTTATGGCTCTTGATTTTGTTTGGTTTGGCATGGTAATGAGATATCATGGTTGTTTGGATCACTTAAGAGTGACTGCATTATGGAATACTTAGTTGAAGAGTTGCAATTGAGATTGTTTACGATGTTAAGAAGTGGAGATGTTAGTATTCATGTTGTTTGGCCATTTAATTTGTTAAGATTTAGGGGGACTTTTTGGACCGCTCGATGAAGATGCCTTCATTGGTCTCATGTAAAAAATAAAGCTTATGGCTTGGTTTGTTATCTGATCTGAGAGCCCTTTAGACACCTCATCATCTTCATTATTCTGTTTTTTGCATATGCAGTCAGTTGGTTTATGTATCGTTGGATCTGGCTGCATTTTACGAAAAGGACTGCAGAAGGTATATATTTTGGCTTTCAACAGTTGTCTAGACTTACTTTGTAATTTTGTTCACTGGTTCGACAATAAGTTTTTTCTGTTTGCAGAAGGAGCATTGTGCAATACCTCACCATTTATTCTCTTGGTGGCTATCTCTTATGGTGTTCTGTTTGTCATCATCTTCGATGGCTTGAGCAATCCTCAGATTTGTGATATTTGCATTGCATTGAGCAATGATGTAAATTTGTAGCATGAATAATGTCTAGAGGCTATATAAGAAGTAGGCTCATAAAAGTTTGGTTCACTTTTTTTTGAGTCTTAACTCTAGTGATGTTAATGACAATGTTATATTTGGTACAAGAAATAAGATCAAAATTGTTGGATTGATAGGTTGTAAACTTGAATAACAATATTTATAAAGTTAAAGATGCTTTGTAAAGTTATCCTTGTTACAAGAATAAGTTCAAATTTTTGATTGATAGGTTGCAATAACAATATTTATTAAGTATATTAATGCTTTGAAAGTTAAAAAGAGTGTCCTTTATATCTCTATGTTGTAAATGTATGAGCAATTTCTTTAATTGATTCATCAAAGTGCTATAAGTATAACAATGGAAATATATATTAATGTCATATACGAGCGACTCATTACTTAATTATCATCTTTTATGTGTCATTAGTTTATTACCCATTAATTAAACATACCCTCATACAAATTTATTTACATATTTATCATTTACATAGATCTGATCTAATTCATAATCTCCCTTCAATAAAATAAAATAAAATATGTCTATCTCATAATCTCAACAAATACTTATACATAGTATGTAATAATAATAAAGTGTAAAATTCTAATTATTTATTGGTTTATTTAGTTTTTTTCAATTAAATTTAGTTTCATTTTGTTTTAGTTCAGTTAATCGCATTCAGTTTTAGTCTTTTCAGTTTTAGTTTATACTTTATTTAGGTCAGTTAATTTAGTTTAGTTAAGTCAGTTTTCCAGTGCATTACGGTTTCAGTTAAGTTCAGTTTCCAGTTAATCTCAGTTCCAGTTAAGTTCAGTTCAGTTTCAGTTTCATATTATCAGTTTAATTCAGTTCCAGTTTGACTCAGCTCAATTAAGTTCAGTTACAATTCATTTCAGTTAATTCGGTTAAAAATGCAGTTTATTCAGTTTAATAATCAGCTTCATAACCAAATTGACAGCCCTAATCGAAGGAACACCGTACATATCCATCTACAAGTGATACTCTTTGGAGTTAAGAGGGCAACAACATTTAAAATGACAACTTTTTTTATAATCTATGAATGATCTGAGTGACATACATCACAAATAATTCAATTGTTTTTTAATATTACGAGGAGTTTCCACGGCATGTCCCGCGAGAATTTGCATGTGTATCTCAATGGACAACATCTTTCCAACTAATTTTTTTTTCATTTTTATAACTCGAATGCTCGATATCCCGCTTAATGTTCTTAACCATTCAAGCCAACTCTTGTTGGTACAAATAGTTTACCTATAGTTAGCAATAGAAAACTTCCAACTTTCAAACACTTTATGAGAAAAAAATAATAATGGTAGATCGTTGTCATGTATAATTTGGCCTGGCTTATATATCGTACAAAAATAACTAGAGGATGTCAGTCATATACCATACTAAATACTATGGGCAGGTAGTATTTACAATGGGGGAAAATTCGAACCCTCGACCTCAAAGATATAAGGTGGAGTTGGAGTTACTGCTCCAAACCTGTTCCTCGACGTAAATTAGTCTAATTAGTAGCCTTATTTCGAATTTGTCCTTGTTTCTAAATCATTGTTTCCAATTTCCATGAATAATCAATGGTCACATATACATAATACCATGAAACAATAATAAAACCTCCATTCATACTTTTGTTACCTTTTACTTCCTCTTGAGTTAATTAGCTCTTGTGCTTCAATTCTCTAGTGCTCAAGAACAAGAAGTCAGTCCTTATATATAGTGTAATAGTGAGCTATTGTTCCGAATATGCACATTATAATCAACATAGTGAGTTCCAAACCAATCTATTTCTTGTTTCGTCGAATCTCACCAGGGAAGCTAGCACAACTGATTTCTATAACTTCACTACCGGAGAAACACCCTGTTAGGAACTAGGGAAAGAGATGAGGAGGAGAGAACAACCCACTTACAAAGTCCAAGTGAGGTTTCATCCTAAAACCAATCCCAAGTGAGCTTTGGGCCGGCCTATATTATACAACTCTCCCCCATATACAATAAATTTATTGTAGTCTAAATGTGTCTTAATGTACAATAAATTTATTGTAGTCTAAATGTGTCTTAATTTTTGTTTTTGTTTTTTTTCATTCCTTTTATTAGTTGACATATATTTATATCTATCTATTTTTAATTAATTAATGCAAATCTAAAAATACATCAAATATCGATTAACTAGTATTCATAACTCACTGGTCTTTATATCTATCTATTTTTATATACTTCTGAAATGTTTTAAATAAAAATATAAATATTCATCTATCTCTATTATATAAGCCAAGGGGGGAGCAATGGTGTCCCTCCTATGAAATTACCTAGGTACCCTTAATGATTTGACTATTTTAAAAATATATATTAAAATTCAAATATAGCTATAAAACTAACACTAAAAAGGAAATAATTCTCACCAAGTTTAATGCATTTATTCTAACAAAATAAATATGAAATTATACCATTAATTATTTTATCCATTAATACACAATTAAGTACTCTTATACAATATAAACAAATAATTCAAGTTCAATCTATCATAAGACAATAGTGCTAAAACATATATGAACAAACCAATATACATTAATGAACTATATTATTATTCTACATAAAATTCAAACAAATGAGGTACCGATTATTTTTATTATCATATTGGCTTGAAATCATAGCATTCAACTTCTTCAAAATAATTTCATCCATATTAATTAAATACTAAAAGAAAAAAGAAATTGGTGGGAGACCTAAGTCACAAAGACACAAACAAGGCAATGTTAAAAATTAATATGTTTAACATTTAATTTTTTACTTTAGCATTATGCAAAAAAGAAAAAAAATTATCGCATAAAAAATATTCAAGCACGCATCGCGTGCATCAAATACTAGTCTCATATATAAGCCAAGAGGAGCCAAGTGTCCCCTATTAAAACGACTAAATCCCTTAATGATGTAAAGACTTCATTGCCCTTAATTAAAAAAAAATAATTCTCTTTATTTTTTGTACTTTTCATACTAAATAAAAAAAGAAAGTTTAATTAATTGGTTAAATACATTTCAAATAAAAATACATTAATTACATTGAATATTTATTCCATGAATCACTTAAACATTGCAAATTATTTAAAAAAAGTTTAATTAATTAGATTCAAATATAATACATTAAACCATATACTAATTTTTCACATGAAGATTAATCAATTGCAAATTATTTGAAAATCATATTGATTAAATATCTATAATTTATTATGTATTTCAAAATTTCAATATACTATTTGTATGTCAATGTAATCATTTATCTCTTTGTCGGAGATTCATTGAAAGGAAAAAAATGCATCGAAAATTTAAAAATCATAATAACTCACCGCCATTGTTAATTTGAAACTATACCTAATTACATGATTTTTTTCTAACTAAATATTTGCTTAATATTAATTTTAAAACTGACCGCACGCATCGCGTGCTTATAGTACTATGTGTATTAAATTAATTCATAGTAGTTTAAACCTATGATATATAAATATGATTTCCCCCATAACGTAAAAACTTTTTTTAAAAAATAATGCAAGCACGCATCGCGTGCATCAAATACTAGTAAATATAAAGTAAATACTTCGTATACAGTACAAAACAAAATACACTTATATATACTCAAAGTACACTTATACGAAATCATTGTCCACTTATATATCCTAAAAGTTCACTCATACGAATTCATTGTTTATTTAAATATTCTCAAGGTTCACTTATATAAAATCATTGTTCATTTATATATCCACAAAGTATACTTATACGAAGTCATTGTTCACTTATATATCCTAAAAGTTCACTTATATGAATTCATTGTTCACTCATATAAGGTCATTGTTCACCTATATATTCTCAAAGTTCACTTATACACATACATTGTTCACTTATATATGCTAATTTAGATAATACATGTCTATAAATATTCATCTAGAATTGTGTACGTGTATTTCTAATATTCAACTTATACCCAAAAATGAACATATAAGATATGATCATGCATTAATAGAATATTTTTCATCGTTCGAATAATTTCCTACGAGATCAATTACCGCCCTTAATTTCTTGGTCGTAGTTCAAATACTCATCTAGATTATAAAAGAAGATTGGTATAATTTTTTTGATGAGAAGCAAGATTGCAATTAAGAACGCAAATTCTCAGTGAGAATATCTTCATGAAAGCAAGCTAAGAAACAAACCAACTAATTCCGTTATTTTTTATTAAAAGATATTTAGGTTTTTTTTTTAATTAATATAAACCTAAAACGTTGACAGCAAAGATAAAATTAGTGATTTTTTTAAAAAAAAAAATAATAAAATAAAGAGGAGTTGTATATTGCTAGGTGGAGGGGGATTGTATCTAATAATTTGCCGAAACTAGGTCAGTCAACATTTTTGTATCACAATATAACTAGGCTTAGTTTAGTTGTTTAAAGCATATTTCTCTCTAAATGTTATGAATTTTTCTATTGTAGATTGTGCAGAATTTTTCTAAATGTTATGAATTTTTCTACTGTAGATTGTGCAGAAAAGGAACGCCATATTGCCTTGGGTGTCACTGCAGCAGTTGCTGGCGCATCTTTGCTGTTGAACGTTATTGTTCTGTTTTCGAAGAAAACAAAGTCTGTTGTAAAGCCTACATCAGGTAAATTCTACTACAATTTTTACATGACAAACTAGAAAAATAGATAGATTTGAGGCATCAAGTTGCATGACAGCATCATAAACCAACTTTTAATTTGTCTTGAAATTTACTTTGGAGTAAGATAACATGCCCTCAGCAACTGAATTTAAACTGCCATTTATTTGCAGGATTGGATGAGATAGAAAGGAATGAAAACTTGTACTTCGATTTCGAGTCCATAAAATCTGCAACAGATAATTTCTCCCCTGCATATAAGCTTGGGCGAGGAGGATTTGGAGTTGTTTACATGGTAGGACTAACAAACCTTTTTTAAAAAATTTCAAATCAGATTATGTTGCAAATATGCTTCAATGATTAATTCTGATATATAAAATTATTGTTGCCAGGGGACACTTTCGGATGGTCAGGCAGTAGCTGTAAAGAGGCTTTCGAATGTTTCAGGACAAGGAATCAGGGAACTTAAGACTGAGGCTTCATTAGCTGCGAAGCTTTCATCACAGATTGATTCTGATAGCATATACCTTGATTTTCTTAAGAGATTAGTTTCTGAATCCTGCTCATGAACCCATGCCTTTTGCATTATTGGCAGATGTAAAACGAGGAAAATTGTTGAAGTGAGAAATGCGTTACAAGATTATAGTTGGAATTGCACGTGGCTTATCGTACCTACATGATGATTCACGCCCCAAAGTCATTCATCGAGACCTCAAACCAAGCAACATTTTGTTAGATGGAGATATGAACCCAAAAATCGCAGATTTTGGCATGGCAAAACTCTTCGGAGGGGATAAACTCAAGGAAATACGAGCAGAGTGGCAGGAACTTTGTAAGATTCCAACTAATGAATGCTTATTTTTCTGTACTTGTTAGGAAAAAACACAAGCAAATCATGAAAGATTCAAATTGTATTCAACCTCACAATTATACAATCCCTTGATTATTAGCCTAAACCCTCTATTTATAAGTTAAAATAGATCTAATCTAGAATTCTACATCTCCTAATATATCTAGAACCCAAAATTTGCAGATTTTGGCATGGCAAAACTCTTCGGAGGGATCAAAGTCAAGGAAATACGAGCAGAGTTGCAGGAACTTTGTAAGATTTCAACTAATGAATGCTTATTTTTCTGTAATAATAATCTCCTCAAATTAAAATATTACACTAAACAAGAAGTATATTTTTCTCATACGCCACAAAAAAACAATCTTGAAAGTTGATAAATTAAAATCATCACAGTAAAATTATTCTATATTTCATGATTAAAATGCAGTGGATACATGCCTCCGGAATATAGTCAAGTCAGACATTTTCATACATGTTGGATTGCTTAATTTGCACTCAAGAAGATCCGGCAAAAAGGCCAAGCATTGCATCAATCTTGCTCATGCTTAACACTCAACCTATCACTCTCTTGCGACCTACATCCCCTCCTTCATATCACTACAAGTATGAGACTTTGGTAGTTTCTCTTGCAAGTAATGGAAATGCTTCGAAGGGTGTCATCAGTGACTTCTCTCCTCGTTAAAAACTGAAATATTTTGCAAAATAATTCATTGTTTCTATTAGAAAACTCGGATTATATATGCATGTAACATGAATGATTTAGTTTCGCCACTGTGCCCTATGCTATTCCAATTCAACTATATATGTTCATATTTTGCTCAATTAAAAAGTTCACAAAAAAAAAAAAATCAGTTTATCAGTTTACAAGAAAAATTCARACAACTTAGCAGGCATATTAACTTTCATTCTATGATCAAGAGTAGCAAAGAAACATGTTGATCTTTGTACTAACATAACAATTTATCAGTTTACAAGAAAAAAACATGTTGATCTTTGTACTAACATAACAATTTTCCTAGGTACTTTACTCAAAAGTCAAATAATTCTAGGTTGAAGTAATCAAAGACTAGGTTGCAATGCTRGATTCATGACAAAKAACTAATATTCTCGACTTCTCGTACTGCTGACCTTGCAAAACAAGATTGACTTTACAAACTGATCAACCAGTCAAAGCATTTCTAATTAGAAAATCGATTATATTCAGAATTTATTTAGCATATACTTCATTAGACTATATACAATTAACAGAACTTTAGTATTGAGAGTGATTGACTTGCTATGAAAAAACAAAGTCAGAATGATGTACAAGCAACTAATATCTGATAACCCAGGATAGATCAGTTATGAATGTTCATTAGATATGCTAAGTTTTTTTTTGTTTCAMCRCCTGAAAAAAAGAAAAGAAAARAAAAGAATGAATATGAACATACTGAGAACTGTCTGTATTTTGTCAACGCTTTCGATTCTACGTCTATCAACTCCTGTGTTTCAACCTGTAAATTCTGAAATGAAAGTCCATTACTTACAAAGTGTTTGCTCTGAGAGGGGGCATTATGTTCAGGGGAGCGAATATCAAAATCATCTTCAACTCGTACTATCGAACCTTACCTCTAAGGCTGAAACAAAGAAATTCGATAACTATACTAGTGGATTCCTCGATGATCAGGGAAATCAAACCAATGTTTACGGCCTTTTTCTCTGCAACAGCTTGTGGAGCAATGAGGTTTGTCAGCATTGTGTCATGACTGCAGCGGGAGAAATCCAAACAAGATGCCCTTCTGATGTGATGTCGATTGTGTGGTATGTAGAATGCATGTTAGTGTATGCAAACGTCAATTTCTTTTCGATAAAGGAGGACAGGATGTACTTCTTCTTTATCCTGATTTCTGATCCAGAAAATTACGGTGAGTTCGATGACCAATTAATACAAACCTTTGTTAGCCTGTCAAATGAGGCGAGTGTTGGAAATTCATCAATGCTAATGTCAGCCTTCAAGAATGTTTCTGTCGCTCGTGAAGTGTCCATGAGTTGCTATGTCGAATGCATTCCAGATCTAAGCCCCTCAGACTGCAGGGAATGTTTACAGACTGCACTTACCAGGTTACCAAGGGAAGGATATTCGTCAGGAGTACTTTTGCAACCGAGTTGTCGATTGATGTTTCTTTTCAACAACTCTAAAATCCTTAAAACTTCCCCACCAGGTAGGCTGTTGTTTCCTCTTTTATTTTAGCCCCTTTCAATTTTGTTTTTCTAATATAATGTACGGAACCAATTATGTTCGCCCGATTCGTTCATCTGAGTTTCAGCTGTAGCTCCATCAAGCCAGAAAGTACTGCAGGCTACTACCAGCAAGGCATTGTATGTTGCCTTAGGTCTCGTTTCAGCAGTTGCAGCAGCAGCTTTACTTATCATTGGATTTCTTTGTTTCAAGATCAGAGTTAAGTCAGCGGCTAAGCCTACTGGTAAAATCTGAACATAGCTTAAACCAGATCTTGCTATATCAAATTATAAGCCTACTGGTATAATCTGAATGCAATTTAATTCGCGTATCTTCTTTTCCTATTTCCTAATAATTTGCATACACCAAAATGTACTATTCTTGGCATCGCAGGACTGTATGATAGCGAAAGCATGGAAAGTCTACAATTTGAGTTTCACGCTGTTAAACAAGCCACTGACAGCTTCGCTGCTGAAAACAAGCTCGGGCATGGTGGTTTTGGTGATGTTTATAAGGTAATGTATGGCTGAAATACAAGTTGACAGAAGGTTTTGAATAATATTGATCTTTTCATTTCTTTGAGGATCTATATATATACCTGCATAAAATTCCCAAATGATGTATTTAGGGAAAACTTGCAAATGGACAAGAGATCGCGGTTAAAAGGCTTTCAAACACCTCAGGACAAGGAATCAGGGAGTTCAGGACAGAGGCTTGTTTAGCTGCTAAGCTTCGGCACAAAAATCTTGTCAATCTTTTTGGATTTTGTTTAGAAGGGAATGAAATGTTACTTGTGTATGAGTTTGTAGCGAATAAGAGCCTGGATCGATTTTTGTATGGTCAGTTTTCTTAGCTTCCTACTTCAAATATCAAAACTATTAGAAATTTGTATCTTTTTGAAGGATGTAATTTGATGATCGACTACATCACAGATGAAATGAGAGCAGCTTATTTGAATTGGGAGACTCGCTTTAAGATCATAGTCGGAATTGCTCAAGGACTCTTATATCTCCACGAATATTCTTTCCCTAAGATCATCCACCGTGATTTGAAGCCTAGTAACATTTTGCTGGATGGAGAAATGAACTCGAAAATTGCAGATTTTGGGTTGGCCAAGCTTCTTGGAGGCGGCCAAACTCAAGGAAACACAAGCAGGATTGCAGGAACTTTGTAAGTTTTCAACACTGGACTAAGTCTTCAAGAACAATAGATATGAATGTCAATATGATTGCTAGAAGCTTATTAAGCTAGCACATAATTTTGTTGCAGCGGATATATAGCACCTGAATATGCAATTGCTGGCCATTTTTCGGACAAATCAGACGTATTCAGCTATGGGGTCATACTTTTGGAGATTGTCAGTGGAAAGAAAAACAGTCGTTCCGAACAGTGTGGGCAACATGATGAGAACCTAGTAAACTATGTGAGTTCATATGATCTCTTTTTACTAGTAATATATGGAGCGGAAAATATATTCATTTTCTGTTGTAAGATAAAATTTTGAAATCATGATTAACTTCTGACAGAACAATATATAGGATGAGACACTTCTGGTATATGTAGTTGGGCTACTGGCTGCACTCAGCTTTGAAACGCTGCCTATAACACTTTGTTGGACTTGTCTATGTTAGGCATGGCGACTTTGGAATGAGGGAGAGCATATGAAGCTGTTAGACTCATCATTAGGCAGCGAATTCTCAGTAAGCGAAGTTGAAAGATGCATTTAACTTTTGCGAAAATTTAAAAACTCCCACCTTTAACTTTTTTTTTTTAAAAAACTCCCACCTTTAAGTTGCTCTTTTCTTAAAAACTCCCACCTCTTAACGGAAGGGGTTAATTAATCTGTTAGTTGTGGGGCCCACAAGCGTTTTTTTCAATTCCTCTCTCTCACTCCCTCGATCAAACCAGTGTCTTCTCTTTCTTCCTCACTCTCACTCTTCCCTTTCCACTTCATCTTTTCTGTAAATTTTGGTTCCTTTTTTTACTGCCATTTAGTTTAATCACAATCAAGCAATTTACTCTTCTCTTTGCTTTGGTTGAATTAACTTGCTTTTAAATTCTTCAGAGTTCATCCCACCGTTTGACAGCAACAGTTGAATTCAAAATTTGAATTTCTGGAAGATTGAAAGCAGAGAAATAATGGCGACTCCAAAAGTTGATATGAAGGGATTCTACAAGCAGAAGAAGAAAGGCAATACTGGTATTTGAAAGCCTTCTTCCAAAACCACCAAAAAGAAGACTACTCCTAATATAATTCTGCTTCTATTGGATGCGACGTCGTCGTTCAATCTCCTTCGCTTTATCTTCAAGGTTTTACTTTTTTACTTTTYRATTGAATATATTTTGGCTTTTGATTATTATATTAATTTGATTTTTAAGTWTTGTTATCAAAGTTTATTGCGTCAGCTTTGTTTGATTGATGTATATATCAATTTGTCACAACCTTTGAATTAGTTGAATTTTCTGATTAATTCGGTGAATGTTGTGCAATTAGGAATATTTTCGACTGTTTTTGGGGTATTTGTTTCGTTTTTGGATGAATTAATTTGGTGATGCACCTGATTTTATGCAAGACAAAAAAAAAATTGCATAATGAATTACCTGAAGATTGGTTGAATGCAAAAAGGGAAGCAAGGTTGATTGAATGCAAGAATGGAGGAATGTCGTGAAAGAAGAGGATGTTTAATAGGAGGACTTGACTGTGGGCCCCACAACTAACAGCAAAGTTAACCCCTTCCGTTAAGAGGTGGGAGTTTTTAAGAAAAGAGCAACTTAAAGGTGGGAGTTTTTAAGAAAAAAAAGTTAAAGGTGGGAGTTTTTAAATTTTCGCAAATTAAAGGTGTATATTCATAAAAAATCCTTGGTTTATTGTGCACACAGGAAGATCTTGATAAGAGGCCAAACATGGGATCGGTATTGCTCTTGCTCAACACAAAGCCGATTAGCCTCCCACCACCTGAATCTCCTCCAGCTTTTCCTTTCCGTCGTGAAAACCCATCCACTTCATATGGAAGCGTTCCAAGCGGTGGAATTTTGTCTGAAACTATGATCACCACTTTGTCTCCCCGCTAAGTGAATTGCTGTCCGATTTTAGATGAGAATAATGCTTGCCATTACATCTTTTCCTTTGCCATCTTGTACGTTAGTTGTTGTTGGCTTGCTGTGGTTGTGATTTTTATTTTATTTTTTTTATTGTGCTACTCCTTGCTTGCCAAGTTGCCAATCTCATTGATATAACATCAAGTCCTTGTCTATATATTGGCTTCACCTCATATATTATATACAGCTTTTCTGAATCAAAGATGAGATCGATCTAGTCTTGACCGCGAATTTATTATGGAATACTGCATCTTTAGTTCTGTACTAGATGAATTTATGAACTTTAGATATGAAGCATTAATTTAGAACAAATAATGATGGGTTGAGAATTTAACAAGATGTAACCACATATCAGAGCAAATATAGTCAAACTGTAAAACAAAAAAAATCAGATTTGTTTAGATCAATTGAAAAGATTCATGCCTGATCACGATCGAGCCTAATTTCACTTGTTAAGTAGTTATCAACTTACAAGTTCTATTACTAGCTAGCTACAATGCAAGCCTACAATGGGAACCGGTCAAACCGCTATCATTCTTAACTGGCAATGTATAAGCTAAGCTAGATCAAATATATATGACTCTATGACACTATATTCTTGCTAACACAATCTTTGCCATGTTCGAACATATACACAAATATTGCTTGTTAAGGTGGAAAAATATAGTTAGGACAGACTAGACTAGTGTCTGATCTCCATGGTCTGTAAGTTGATTGAGTGTGCAACCAGTTTCGTTGTTATGACTCTTATGAGCACGAGCCGAATATTGTTAGAGGCAGTGGACTTTAAACTAGTCCATAAAACATTCTAACAGAAATATAATAGACTTTTAGTGAGTCTCTGCTTGCTTTGTAGACTCGTCTCCAGGATCATTGTTTGTCAACGTGCAGCTTTATGTTCTCCTTAACCTCAAATGGCAATTGTTTATCAATGGAAGTAACAAGTCAACACGACAACAATCACGCAACAGCATCTTCTGAACTGTAATTTCCTGATTTGTTTTACATTAATTAAGCACTAATTAGATATGATTGACCCGCCAAAAATGGCAAGTTGGCTTAACTATTATGTTGAATACATTAGATATACATCTATATTAAGGCAAAGAAGATAAAAGCTGAAATTTCTTTGAAAGGGAAGTATGTGCATACATGTTCTATTTGTGCAACCAAAATATTACTTCTGATGAATTGGAAAGAGAAGTTGTGGCAACAAGCAAAGTCTCTCAAATTTAATAAATATACTCAACAGAGGCCACATAATATAGATGAATTGGTCTTAGACCTCTCAACAAAGCAACTAGAGAAATTGTCGAGATTTAAATATAAAATTAGGATTATTTTAAATCGAAAATAGCCGATTTTATTTAGTCTCAAGTATGTTCTTGGCCCTTAATCTTTCAAAAGGGGGGAGAAATATTTATAATTAATTTGATTGTATATATATACGTACACCATGTTAGTATCGCGTCTAACAATCCTTTAATGATGTGTATCACTTTCCATTCTTGAGCTGAGAACAAAATCAATATACCATAGAAGAGAAAAATATGGTGCATGTATTGAGCCAAACCATTTGTTCATTTCTTTGTCTTACACTTACAGCTCTTCTGCTCAAAGTTGCAAATGCTCAATCTGTCAATTGTACCAATGGTAGGCAATTTGATCAAGGGAGTGAATTCGAAACCAATCTTCATTACCTATTAACCAACCTCACCTCAAATTCCGACACCACAAAATTCGATAATTTAACCGTTGGAGCGAACCCAAATAAAGTCTATGGCCTTTACATTTGCTACAAAGGCATTGACAATACTCTGTGCCAACGATGTATTCAAGAATCAAAAAAAAATATTCAGCAAGAGTGCCGATCGAGTGTTGAAGCAATAGCATTTAATTTATTTTGTATGTTACGCTATGCTAACCGCCCCATAATATCCATCAATGATGTGTCAAAGTACTATCCTCACGTTGATGGTTCTAAAATGTATGGCCGATACAGTCAACAGTGGTCAAGCACATTTATCAGTCTCTTTGATGAAGCTATTTCCGGGAGTACATTATCAGCTGTAACGATAAGCATGTTTGAAGAAGATGACTCTCAAATAAGTCTATTTGCTCAAGTAGATTGCACCCCAGATCTCAGCCGCTCAGATTGCCGCAGCTGCTTTAAAACTGCACTAAGCAGATTCCACACAGAAGGCGATGAATTCGGAATATTACAGCAGCCTAGTTGCCGTTTGATGCATATTTTTATTGGCGGCGAACAACCTTCCATTGAACCCCCATCTCCGCAACCTGAGCCCCCCAAATCTGCAGGTTCAGTAATCCACATCAATTTGATGTATTCTTTCCTTGACATGTTTGAATCTGATATATTTCTTTCTTGTCACAATTTTCAGCACCTAATAAGAAATTATACGCGAGCACTATTGCTGTTTCAGTGATTGCTGGAATCTGTTTAAGTTTAATCGCTTTCTTGATAACTTGTTTGAGAAGAAGAAAGGCCACCTCAAAACCAACTGGTAAATTCATTAGTCCTCGCTTGTGCAATCACATCTCTTATGTTTAATTCATAGGATATACGAGTAACAACAATCGAAAAGTTTGAAACATAAACAGAATGCTGATTAGAATACTCTTTACATGGGTTAATTATAGGTCTAGAAGAGCTCGAAAGCATGGAAAGCCTTCATATAGAATTCGATGCCATCAAAGTTGCCACACACAACTTCTCCAATGCCAACAAGCTCGGACAAGGTGGATTTGGCATTGTTTACAAGGTATGACAAAATTATGATTTTGCTGATGTAGCAGTGCTTCATCTACCAAGCAAGCAGTAAAATGATGACAATATAAAACCCTCATGCAGGGGATACTTGCTGATGGACAAGCAGTTGCAGTAAAGAGGCTCTCGAATGCTTCGGGACAGGGGATCAGAGAGTTTAAGACTGAGGCCTGTTTAGCTGCCAAGCTGCAACACCGAAATCTAGTCAAAGTTTATGGGTTTTGCCTAGAAGGTCATGAGCTGCTGTTGGTCTACGAGTTTGTGCCGAACAATAGCCTTGATCGGTTTCTATTTGGTATGTTTTACTCACAATGATGATTATATACATCCATTTTATGTCATTTTACTCATGAATTTGATCTTTTCATCTAATGAATATTCATGTGGATCGATCTAATTGATTGCTATATTTTCTCCGGATGCTTGTTTTTGATGTAAATATGCAGATGCCAATAGAGGGACATATTTGAAGTGGGAAACTCGCTACAAGATTATAGTGGGAATCGCACGAGGGCTAGTATATTTGCATGAGGATTCTTGTCCTAAAATTATTCACCGCGACCTCAAACCAAGTAACATCTTGTTAGATGGAGATATGAATCCGAAAATTGCAGATTTTGGAATGGCAAAGCTATTTGGAGGAGATCAAACACAAGGAAATACAAGCAGAGTTGCCGGAACATTGTAAGTTCTTAACTTAAATCTATACTTTCACACATTCAATGAGTTCACACAATTGCACGAATTAATCAAATCTGAAATGCATAACATAATATTTGCAGTGGATATATGGCTCCGGAGTACATATCAACGGGGCATTTCTCAATCAAATCAGACATTTTTAGCTATGGGGTCATACTTTTGGAGATTGTTAGTGGATTGAGGAATTATGGCTTTGACCCAAATACACAAGAAGAGGGACTCTTGAGCTATGTAAGTTCGACTCTTCCATGACCGATTCCAAAAGCTTTACCTGTTTACCATGCATATTCTACAATTGCAAAATTTATTGCTAATGCCTTGGTTTGCACATGACTTCTTAGGCATGGAAGCTTTGGAACGACGCGAGTCATTTGAACTTGGTAGACTCAACATTGGGCAATGATTTCTCAAAAGAAGACATTGAAAGATGTATACATGTTGGGTTACTATGCACCCAAGAGGATCCGGCCAAAAGGCCGAACATGGCATCAGTTTTGATCATGCTTAACACCGAACTGAAAATTGAACTACCTTCTCCTACTCCCCCTCCAAACTTTCCTTACAAGCAAGATTCAACTGCAGTTTCACATGGAAGTGTTGGAATCCAGGTTGGGGACATTATCACCGAGTTGACGCCTCGTTAGAGACGCAGAAAAAAAAAACAAGGAATGCTACTGAATTGAAAACTATATATCAAATCATGATATATAAAACTCTGCTACAACAGGTTCAGTTTAAAACTATGTACCATTAAAATTGATTTTTTTTTCCAAGTACTTGAACCAATTTTGTATACTCTTCAACCACATTTTCGTACATGTACAAAGTATATGTTTTACTTAATGCTTAAAATTGTATTTACACAATTCCAATCTTAATACAGTTTGTATTAAGAATGAAGCTATCTACAGATCAATAGTTTCTTGTTTAGTGATAATTTCAAATTTTGATGAACTACGAAAATGACAGAATGATCTTTACAAAAAAAATAAAATTGCTTATTCGTCAAATTTGTCTAACGTACTAAGTCATACTCCTTGTACACAAGTCAAGAGCTTTTTGTAGAAATCGATGAACGACGTTATACAAAAGTACAATACATAACCAAGAATCATAGAATTTCAAAGTAGAAAACTTAAAACAACTTGAAATTACAATCATTCATTAAAAAACATCAGGGAAGGCGGTGTGTCAAAGTTTATCTCTTACAACAGCATAGTTAAAAAAGTTCTGACTGCCATCATAAGACCAAACATAAAACAGATGCCATGACTTGTTGCTGTTGCACCATTTGATCCTCCTGTTATAGCCAAATTTCACTAAAAATTGTTATATATGCACTTATAACACAACGATGAAGCTAATAAGGCGAACAAATATTAATTAAACCTGTTATAAATAATACTGTGATTAGTAGAAGTAAGGGGGTTGATTTGCCACTTTAATTTGGGCTAAATAATACTGTGATTAACTTATAAAAATTAATCTAGAAATATTGCACACAAATTGAAAAAATAATCTGTTAGAATTATAAGTGTATCAATTACCTGGTGGAGGAGGGACAGGAAGTGTGTCTGAATTATCCGAGTGATCAATGAAAGGCGGCCTAGGAGGAGGTGGAGGAGATGATGGCGATGGAGAAGGAGAAGTAGGAGGAGTTTCAAGTTCCCGAAACAAAGGTAAATTCGAATAGCGAAGCCAGCAGCTAGGCAAATACATTGAGGTCCTAGTCCTGAGTGTATCACAGCAAATTCCAATATTCCTCAGTGCAGTTTTTAGGCATCTTTCACAAGGAGCCCCAAGAACATCTGGAGTACATTGGATTAAGACATAGAGGTCTTCGAATAGCGTTATATTGACTCGGGCAGCAGCATAACCATTGCTGCTAGAATTATAGGCTCCCTGAGGCATCAAATCATTCACTACACCAGCAAGTGTTTCACCGAATTGCAGGGGATTCGAGACATTCGACGTGTTACTCCAAGTAAAAGACACAGGCCAAATCTCTCCGAGTGAGAATATGTTACGGTTTGCATACCGAACCATACAGTCTTCGTACCACATGATTGCCTCTTTTTGGACAGGGCATTTCTCTAGGATTGTAGTGGATGCAGCGCCAACACAAGTGTCACACTCTTCCGAAGTAAAGTCACCGCGACACATGTATAGTCCATATGCTTGGTCAGGCCCTTCTCCAACCGTGTGGTTGCTGAAGAGAGACGATGAGGCTAGGTTCTTTAGGTTAGAAAGGAGGAGATGTAGGTTGGTTTCATATGTGCTTTCCGCTGTATAGTTACCAGCATCGTCGATGCAGAAATCATAGACAGGGCGAGGTTCGGTTTGGGACGAAACCTGTCCTATGATCAGAATAAGAGGTATTAAGAAGACTAATACTTGATTTGCATGAACATCCATTTTGAAAAATTTGGATGACAATTAGTATGTTACCGATAATAATCCATGTCATATACTTTAAACTCAACCAAAACAAATTAGAAATATTTTTTTTGACTCGTTAAAAATTGTGTTCATACAACATCACTCAATAGCAAGTTGCTATTGTAAAATTCAGTTTTTCATGATCAGAGCAACTTTACTCATTCATGTTTACTTTTTCGCCTTTCTTGTCATTGCATCATGTGATGATTATATGATTGTGAAGTAATAAAAGAAAAGCCAACTATTCCTTGTCAATTTTGTTTTGCTCAATTGATCAATTCTTTTGTTAAACAGCATTGATCATAGACAGTAAACTACTACTGAAGACTAGTTAAGAGTGTAATGTCATACAATCGCTTTCTCCGGTCAAGAAAAGGAATGAAATATAATCAATTAAAGTCAGCAAAACCCTTTCAGAGTGTGGGATTTGAGTAACACAGGCATTCAGCTGACTTTTTTTTTTAGTCAGCTGAATGCCTGTGTCACTCAAATCCCACACTCTGAAAGGGTTTTGCTGACTTGTTTAAAGCAGCATCAGCATACCTTATCTATGAATCAATCCTGTTTTACTAGGTCATTAAATCGAAAACGTACACGATTTAGCTATTAGCTATTACAGTTTCGTTGTACGACCATTAGAATGAAAAAATTAACAATTTGATCACCTGATGTCAATTATTTGTATACATATTTGAGTATTAGTTAAATATCATTGTGTAAGCCATTTAATAATAGTCATCCATTGCTACTGCATGCCATGATTGCCATCAATGTATTCGACATATTCTATTGATATTTTGTTGAGCCCATGAACAACCCACATGTGAGTGAATATGTTGTCCCACATTGGAATTAAGGGGGAGTGTTGTGGTGATAAATCCCACATCGAAAGAATTCGAGAGTTGAGACCACATTATAAGGCTAAGGGGCTACTCCCCTTATTGCCATATGGTTTTGAGGTAGAACTTTCTTGGTCTTGTGATGTGCACTTGCACTTCCCGTGGCGGGCGCGGTCCAGTCCCAATTAGTAAAAGAGTTAACAAAGTTTTTTTTTAACAGTCAACAAGTTATTGTACCATAAGCAAGAGATTATATGTAAAAAGTTACTTCTATGATTCAAGAGTACTAAACTAGCTTACTTAATTTTTCGATGGCCTCTAAATTATTTTGTCATAGGTGAAACAACAACTAATTAAATGTTTGATTTTTTTTAATTTCAATTTTGGTTGTGTATCTTCTTTAATTTACTGTGAGTCCAAGATATTATGGTGAAAGAAAGAATAAAAATAAGTACAAATAAAGAGTCTTATTGAAGTCAAACACAAATTGAACGGACTGATATTTGTATCACAATTCAAACTTCTTTAGTAAGCTAAGATTAATATACAGAAATAGAAGGAATGAAAGACATCAAAGATATGATCTAACAAGTGATGAAATGAGACAATATGTATGTATGGCTGCTATGAATGATCGGTGCTATGGCGAAGGAGGAGGGGAAGCAGGAGCAAGTGATAACGATGACACCGATTGCTGAAGAGAACGAAAAGGAGCCGTGTCATACCACAATTGACAATCAGGCTGGAAGACAAAGGTCAGTATAGACAAGCCCCCACAGCAAGTAGGAATCCTGTCCAACGCGGTCGTCAGACAATCCACACACTCATCTGCTGTTATGTCCGGCCTACACAACACCATCCCGAACAACCCTTCCAAAGTAGTGAAATTAGCCTCACCAAACGCAGAAAACGGGTGATCATTATTCGGGGAAACTGCCTCCGAAATCAGCCCTTGCATGGTGTCGTTCACCAATGCAGGGAAGCTTTCGGGTTGTGAGACGTTTAACCGGCTGTAGACATATGTCCAAGGGTCAGTTCCGTTGGCAGATGAGATAGACTCGTTGGTGTACCGTATCATACACTCCTCGTACCAGATGATGGCTTCCTTCTTACCGGAGCAAGACTCATGGACCGAGTCAATGGTGGCACTGATGCAGGCGCGGCAGGTGGGGAGGGATAAATCAGGGCGGCAAAGGTAATACCCGTTAACAAGATCAAGACCGACACCCGAGGAGGAGGCGGAGAATTTGTTTATGGAAGAGAGGGAATGGAGGTTTGAGAGAAGGGCTAAGATGTTGTTGTGGTATGTGCTGTTGGTGGTAATGTTTTCACTTTCTAAACATGCAAAATCTACAAAATCAAGCTTTTCTTGGGGTTGAGCTGTTGTAGTTGTGGTAACCCAAAGTAGGAGGGTTTGAAAGAAAATGATCCATAAGTATTGCCCCCTCATTTTGATGATTGTTGTTTCAAACAATGTATGATTTTGCCTTCATAAATGTATTCACTTATAATTATAAAATAGACTAGAATAGTTCAAATATCTGATGTGATCATAATTTGACAAAACCTTTGTATTGACTTGGTGGTTTATATGTGTAAGAAATTTCACATCAGGTATGACATTATCACACAAGGAACTCAGATCAGCAAGTAGTGTTTTAGTTATTGCTCAAAATTATGGCCAATTAACCCCTATAGCAACATATATTTTTTTTCATAATTCCGGTATGCAACTTTGACTACTAATATCTTATATGTGTATGATCGAATATAATTATCCAATATTTATAATTGAAATATATACTCCTCAATTAAACATAATCTCAAAATATCCTAATTTGGATATATATGCGTCTTAAGATCATCTTGTGAAAAGTTGTTCTCTAGCAAAGTGACTCAAAAAACTTAGTACTACAACTGCTGCCTTATTGCATTATGAAAAATTTAAGTTCTCATAAGATATGCATGTATATTATCGAGGATAGAGTTCTGTTATGTTCTCTGTACCAGTATACCCAAGAGGATGGCCTTCTTGATCCAATAATGCTTGATATTGATGATACTCAACTCCACTTCCTGCCATCATTTGGTTGTAGAGCACAGGCGGAACCTCTGCAGTTGTTGGATCACCAAAAAACTGAGGGGCTTTCGGCATTGGAAGCCTTATAGATTGGCCGTTGAGGGCAGCGACGATGGATGCCATTCTTGGTCTTTCTAGTGCAATATCTTGAATGCATAACAGACCTATATGGATGCATTTCCTTACTTCTTCCTCTGGATAATCACCGCTTAAAGTTGTGTCTATCATATCCAGTGGTGCTCCCTCATTCCAAAGTCTCCATGCCTGCAATAGACAAATGATAATTAATACTTTGAGGCGGTCACATATGATGATTTGTTTTACTGTATGTATGCATATGATTATGTGTATATGTAAGACTATGTATTCGACTAGTTGATACTCACGCGGTGTAGCAATGCCTCCTCAACTTGGGGTCGACCAAAGATTATGTTTTTCTGACCAGTTACTATCTCCAAAACTATCACTCCAAAGCTATAAACATCCGACTTAACAGAGAAATGACCTGTCATTGCGTACTCTGGTGCCATATATCCACTGCAGTTTGTTATGATTACAAAATAAACTAGAATTACTTTCTTGCCATATCCAGATAATCTAACAGTTTCAAAAGTAAATTAATAGCAATGAGATACCAATCAATAACAACTTTTAGAGATAAAGTATAGAAATCAAATCTTACTAGGTTCCAACTATTCTCCTAGTATCACCTTGAGTTTCGTCTCCTCCAAATAGCCTTGCTAACCCGAAATCTGATATCTTTGGGTTCATAACATTATCAAGCAATATGTTGCTGGATTTGAGATCGCGATGAATAATCATATGTCGAGAGTCCTCATGAAGGTACAAAAGTCCCCTTGAAATTCCAAGAATGATTTTATATCTTGTGTTCCAATCCAGAATTAGATTGCTTGATGATGGATCTGCAGCAATATAATGTAACATCATCAGTAAAACTAATTTTTAGTAGCATTTATTGATTGTATTGTACTAAATATATCGATGACATATATATATCTTATATATTACCGAACAGAAACCGATCAAGGCTTGAATTTTGAAGATATTCATATATGAGAATTTTTTCATCTGATGTCACACAAAATCCTAAAAGCCTAACCAAGTTCTTATGCTGAAGTTTTGCGAGTAGCAGTACTTCTGTTTTGAATTCTAGAATGCCTTGTTTCGAGTGTTTGCTTAGCCTCTTCAACGCGATTTCTTGTCCGTCATCAAGTATGCCCTGCAAAAATACAGACTTACATGATCAATAATGTCAAATCTTCCTACCCAAAACAAATGATCTCAATGACCGACCTCTTTGTTTTCTTTCCCTTGTAACTTGTTCAGAATCTAAAGTAAATTCTACTAATGAAATGATATTTAATTTGTTGGACTGACTGTACAATGATCAAAACAAATTGAAAATGCAAACAAAACTAAGGTAATGCACATCATGAAGAACAACTAAAGCTTGAACAAAAGTAGATACCACTAAACATATCCCTTTTCAGTTTTCAATCACCTTGTATACTGCACCAAATCCTCCTTCTCCAAGCTTGTTATCAGTACAAAAATTACGCGTTGCAACTCTGATTGTGTTCAAGTCAAAATGCAAAGACTCCATTGTCTTAATCTCTTCAAATGGTACTGCACAAGTTTAATGATCAAACATATAAAGCATGCATTAGATGAAATTAATTATGAGCCTTACATCATTGAACATTTGAACCTTGGCTCTGTTTCTTTTCGATTTCTTCTAGGATTAATTTTTTTTCACCCTTCCTTCAATAAAAGCCCCTTCTATTTTGTTCAAAATCATGAATTTAAGTAACACTTAATGGACAGAACTTACAGTTTGAGGTTTCAGTAGTATTTTTCTTGTGTATACAAATCCAAATACCAAATGCTAACAAAATCGCGATGCACATAGATCCGAAAGTTGTGGCAAACACGAGTTTTCTTTTTCGAGAGTCACCTGCATTTACAGTACACCATATACTCATTTCAAAAATTGAAAACGCTTAACCAAGCAAAATTACTCAGTAGTACTATAATAGTAAGAATAGACGAAGTAGATTGTTATACCATTGGCAAGACTGGTTGTTTTAGTCGATGAGGGTGAGTTGAATAATGGATACGTTATAGCAGATGAATTGAAAAACGGGGTAGTCTGATACCAAACAATGCAGCTAGGCAACAAGGCGCGAGCACTAACACTTATTGAGAGCCTTGCAACAGCAGTCGTTAAGCAAAGGTGACAATCCTCAGCTGTAAGTTGTGGCACACATTGTGCCATCTCATACAACTTTCCAAAGCCTGATATATTCACAGCTCTTACCTGAAACCTGGTCTCAGAAGACGAATTACCAGCTGTTAAGCTTGCTAATTCTGTCATTGATTTTCGCATACCTTCTGCAAAGTGGCCTACTTTTGCTTCACTGATGTTTTGGCGTTTCATTATTGGTATCCAAGGGGACACATCCATCTTACTAAAGAAGGAGAACCGGGAGTAGCGCATCATACAGTTCTCGTACCAAATGATGGCCTCAGTTTGGTAAGGGCAGGCTTTGAGTATCCGATCTTTGGCTCCATTGATACAAGCACTGCAACTACTAGCATCTTGATCAAACCGGCATATGTAGAAAGCATACACTCGGTTAGGGGTTTCGCCTAAGGAAGAGTTATAGTAAGCTGTGGCCGAAGCCTGGGAATTGAAGGTTCCAAGAAGATTATACAGGTTATATAGGTACAGAGGTGAGGCACTACTATTACTGTTAGGCGCAGAACTTGTGCTGCCCGTGCAATTGTAGCCTACATATAGCGCATTGGGTGAGGTAGCTATAACATATCTTCCTAATTGAAGTGTTAGGAAGGCAAGAAATAATATGGAAAAATCTGCCATAACTAGCTAATATGAGCCACTTCTTTTAAAAACATTACTTATTATGAAATTTGATCATTGAGATAAGTTTTTGGAATCAAGCAAGCCTCCTTAAATTTCTAATTGTGGCCCGCCTCGCCAACCAACATGTAGAAAGTTGTCAAATATGGATGAATTGAACTAGGCCGTTGGGCGCTAGCAGGGTGCATTGATACCACTTCAGACTACGTGTGTCGAATCCAAATGTAACATGTGTCGATGACTACCTCTAATAAATCTAAACCATGAAAATTTGTCCTCAATTTTCTTCAGACATGACATTTGGAAGGAAGCTAAATCTGTTTAGGCCTTCACATAGGCAACTTAGAGAGTTCGATATCTCTTTCGAAGCCTAGTTAATAAATTTCAACGAACATTTGTTAGTTGTATTTCATATCATAGTTTGATGTAGATTTTAGTCAATTCTAGGAGTGGGGACAATGGAAATATATTGCTATATGAATTATTATATATTTTTCTCAATTATAAAAACTCTCTTAGATTGTCGGTATATTTAATTGTCGCACTGCTTTGTTATTAAAAGTCTACGAATGAAAATGTTATCGCACGTATCGCGTGCATATAAAGACTAGTAGAAATTAATGCATTGTTGCAAGTACGCCTTTGATGATGTATTGACCATTCATATAATGATTTCTAATTACCTGATCATGAGTTAATCTCATTATGTCATGAAGGAGAAGTAGTTGATGGTGATGTTGGTGGCGGCGAATTTTCGCTAGTTAATAGATTCCTGCTCCAACTAACTGAGTGTTACAGCATGTTTTCCACTGCCTTATTCCTGCTTGCATTAATTAGTTGCATATCATACAGTTAGAGCAATCCGAATGAGTCAAATAGTCTTGTAAGTTGCAAAATTTGATAAATGAATCTACTGCAGATGCTTTGTCTCGGATTGAAGTCTATCAAATAGGACCGAGAGTTTTTTGTTGAAGTAGTCAGCGTCTGAAGTATACTGATTTTGCTGCATACAGTTTAGACTGAGCTCTTTCATTCCGAATATAAGCCTGCCTGAAACCGAAGCATTCAGTCACCGAATCACTACACAATAGCTAGCCTCCCTGGCCCCTGCATACCGCGACCCCATAAACTTTGTACAGGTCTTGACCACTTGACCTGGCCACTGAAACTTCGTACAATCCATTGTCAATTCCAAGTTAAAGGGAAGAATTTGAGGTTTCTGCTGCGAGCACTTGCGCAATGCGCATAGTTGCCATGATCATCCATACATATAAGGTTAGTGAAAGCGAATTGAGCATCAATTACAGACTTACAGTATGTTGTGAACAGAAAATGAAGCACTATGCGCCGGAATCAATTACAGACTTACATTTCAATTCAATTAACAACACGGAGTATTTCAAATTGAATTAAAACATTATGAAATATAGTTTGAATTCAAGTAATAATTACATACAAATTAATTACAATTAAGATAATTGTATTGCTAATTAGCTATATAAAAATTAATAATATCAATTTTTTAAAATATTTTATTTAAATTTATACTGTATAATCATTTTAAACGAATTACAATATTCATAAGTCTAAGTACGCATCGCGTGCAAATAAAAACTAGTATTTATCACATGGGTTAACCATGAATCATTTTTTTTACGAGAACCGTGAATCATTTTAACATCCATAACTTTATTAAAAAAAAAAACAAAAATTGGAATTGTCACTTGACACATTCTAATGAATTGTTTTTCCTCTTTTATTCAACTTCATTAAATATCGAAAGTGTTTTTTTAAAGAACTCCATACACATCTAAAATTATTTACTATACATTACAATATGATATTAATTCTTCCAAAATAAAAAAAAAATTGTGCGAATGGTACTACTCTGAAGTTATTGATGGGGTATTATTTATTGGTAGGTAAAAGTATTGTGAAAGGCGGACCTTCATTAACATTAATGAAAAACGACCGAATATATGATAATTTTCATATGTTTTTGTGTAACTTTAAACAATTTTATAGTAACTTTTAATTAGTAAAGATGAAAGTTACTGTAAAAGTGATTAAAGTGATTAAAAGAGGCATCAAATTAATATTAAGTGCAACAATTTAAGAAAATTCAAGAACAAACTAGCTATAATAGGAATGTAATTATTCAGATAAACACCAAATACAACGTTAAAACTATATTTTAAAAAAAAAATTGATGTATGTTACTTCGTATCTACTAGCCCCGAATGTGATAATTAATTCATGCACAGTGTATGGTCGCCTGATTAATAATTCTTGTAATGCTACATATATTCATTATTCCAACTCAGATCATCAAAAATGTTGGAATTATTATTCTTGGCTTATTTACAATAATATTCACAACACATCATCAGTTCATCACGGTGAAAATTGATAATAAAAAGGAAATAAATTAAGGGTAATATGATAAATTTAGGGTAAAAGTTAACATTAATAGGTAATTAAAAAGTAAAGTGCTAAAAAAGGAACGTAAAGAATAAAGGGAACAACAAAAAAGGAAACGTTAAAAATAATTGAAACGGAGGGAGTAATATAATTAGGACTATATTAAAAACTAATAGGATATCAACAGAATTTCTAGCTGGAGGGAGTTGCCCTCGAGATACCCATGGCAAACTCCCACGGGAGATTATCCACTCTGCGACAAGACGGTGGTAAACTTCCTCTAATAGTACCAGAACAAATGTAGCTGGTCGGCACCACAATAAATACTATAACACTAAGATTAAAAAACGCAGGAGATATGCATGGTTTCACAAATTGGGGAATTCGGCTTAAATGCATAAGCTTACCCTACTAGTTTGACATTTGCTTTTGTAACTGTAAGGTAGGAGATAATTCATACACGGTTTTGGAGACAATGAGCAATTAATGAATAATGTGGCTACTACTCTGGATATGGAGCAAATTACTTAAATAATAGAACACTCTCTCGTGCTTAATATGGATTCCAACCAAACCTAGGTGATATATTTACCATTGAAGTAGATAGGTCTAATCATGTATATGCAGTGTGGTGCAACAAAAGCTTAAAATTCCCATTCTCTCCAATGAGGTATTCTTGTCTTTTTGGTACCAAAGGAAATAAATTGCAAGGCTAACATACAGTCCTCCTTCCATAAGTGAGGGCGAAAACAAGGGGGGAGGATTTCCGGGACATACAAGTCTGTCACAATTTTGTCCTGAAATACATATCCTTGATACAATCAGGGGGGTGATCCGAATCCAACAAACATTACAATCTGAAATTCTCCTATTCTTTGCTAGGCATCCGGGACCTATTATGACTCTTGACATGTTCAATCTCATAAAACCATGGCTGTTGAAATGAAGGATCCCCTGATAACAATTGATATTAAATTTGTGTCTTGGATAACCTTTCTTTGGCATAAGCTTCAGCTGCCAAGTGCAATCTGTCCTTTATACAAATATGCTGAAAGTTTGCGGTGACTGCATACTTTAATGACCAAAAAAAACAGCAAGTAACTCGGCCATTAAGGGAGAAATGTGCAAAGCTGAGTGGGTAAACCATCCCTCCAAAATCCCTGTATGATCTCGATCACACCTGCAATACCTGCTTTATGGATTTACTGGACAAGCCATCACAATTTTAGTACTAGACTATCTGGTAAAGGGGAAAAAAGAGCCTAGAAGAAGGGAAGGGGAGGAATAAGATGAGAGTGTGTTCGATTCTGAGCTGCAAAGACAACTCCAAAGCTGTTGTTTTGCTTGGTTAATGCAGGAGAGTGATCAGTGGAAACTTTTTAAAGATGGAATCATTCCTACTTAGCCATAAGATGCCAGATTAGGAAGGAGAAAGAGAATTGGACCAAGGAACACCACAGGTTTGATGAGAGGAGAGGGTTGGGATACAGATCTTTTAGTTTTCCTTAGCCAAGTGAGTGGTTGGTCCATAAAAATTCAGCTGGGCACGGAAAGGCATCCCAGAGAATTTTTGCCTGGGAACAATCTCTGAGAATATGGATGGTTATTCAGTTGCAGAAGGGCAGTGTAGCAGAGTCGGTTAAGCATCAATCTATAGGCGAAGATTGAGTTATGAAACCTATCCCAGCTACCTGCCACATGAAAAATTGGATTTTTGGCTGTTTTGCCTCTCCAGATGAAGGAAAGATCCACGATTGGTTGAAGTTAGGAGAGAGAGCAGAGAAAGTTAAGATTGGAAAATCAAGATTTGTTATTGTGTGAGAGAGTAGAGAACCAGAAAGTCATTAGAGGGAGCAGAGCAATGGGGGACGAGAATGGCAGTTCTAATAAATAAAGGTAAAGGGAAAGATGGGTCCAAGCACCATCCTTCTCCTCTCAAGAGTGTGCTAACTGTCCATGGAGCTCTCTGCTGATGTAGGAGGGTCATGTAAGATGTTTCTCAAGGTCCAAGGCCAGTCTAGTTTTGTCATGCCACAGTGATATGTCCTTTTCTTCCCCAATTACTCATTTTGAAGGGAATCTATAAACTTTTGACAACATTTTCCCACCCCTTCCACAGAGGTGGCCTTGATTAAAGACTTGAAGAATATTGATTCCTATACTTTTCCTTAATGACTGCTTTGCTAGGTTGTCCTGATTATTGCATTTAGTTTCCACCAAATTTTTTAGAAACATGGGCATATTAAGCAAAAAAGCTAGCTCTTATACCAGGCCACCCTCCCTTCTGGGTTTATGCAATATTATTCCAGCTTTACTAAGTGTAACCTTGTTTTGTCACCTTTCCCCCAACAAAGTTTGCCATAATTTATTCAAAAGCCTTTTTAATATATGCAGGGAAATAAAATGGCTTGCATATAATAATTAGGGATTGAATTAAGAGTAGAGCCAAATAAGTAAGCTTCCCTGCTTTAGAGAGGAAATTTGCTTTCCATTTAGACAGTTTAGACCTTACTTTATCAATAATAAAGAAAACTGATTCTTTGAAAGTCTTTTATGAGAGATAGGGAAAAACCATAAAGGACTGAGATCATCAGGTTTCTTTAATATTGAAAAAGTCTTTTCTAAGCAATTTTTGTTTTGAAGAGTTGTGTTTTGAAAACAAAACCTTGCTTTTATCAAGACTATCATTTGTCCAGAATGTTGAGAAAAAACATCATCAACACCACTTACTTTTTTAACTGCTACAAAATAAGTTTCATAAGCTAGCCTCCCCAAACAGCAAAATACATCAGCAAAGGAGTAAATGGACTAATGCGGCATTCTCCTTCTACCTATGGTGAAAGGACCCCCTGCTGTCTCTGTTGGCCTGAGTAATAAGTCTAGACAAAAATATTCATGCAGATGATAAGATGTAGGGGACAAAGGTCCCCCTGTTCTTAAACCTCTAGTAGGGGAAAATGTTGGTCAGTTTTGCAGCCATTGACTAAATAGAGGACGTACAGTGGTGATACAGCTCTAAGAAAAGGTTATGGAAGCATATCAGGCCTAATCATGAAGGCTAGCTCTGATAAAGCTCCATTTCCAGCCTATCATAAGCTTTATCCAGTCCAATTTCATAACAAAATTCAACCCATAGGCCATTTATCTGATTTCATGTCAATAAGTTCTATAATACATAATTTTAGCTGCAAATATAAGGTTATATATTATACGATTTCATAGGTAGGATAATAATTAATAAAGTGTTAATTCAATGATGACACCGTGCCCTTTTGACTCGGTAGCGTATTCATACATTCATACTATACACAGTATTGTTGTGGTTTCCAACCAACCAAATGGTAGAAATATCTATTATTCTCTCTTGAAATTCATGCAAAGGTGATTTGAATATTTATTATTTAAACTTCTACATACTATGTGTAAGCTAAGCAATAACGGAAAGATCGAAAAGGCACTATAGCGGGTTAGTTTAACTTTGATAATTTTTGCCAAACAATCAACTTATAATAATAGTGTAAATTACTAATATCACGCTGATGATGATAACAATGTTCAAAATTATATGTGCCAATGAAAGAACGAAGAAAAAGTGCACTGATTTCTTAACACCTTAGATGCAATAATTAATGCTCTTAGCATATACTCATGAGTGACTCGAAAAAGAAACAAAACAAGGTACGGTAATGTAATGTAACATAGGCATTCCTCTACATTTACCATTAAATGTAAATCCTCATCAAATTAATTAAAACTCCTCACTTGAGATTAATCTACTTTTGCCTATATTATAATGAAGTTTATGACATTTATTTACCCCTACACATTACACAACTATTTATCTAATTACCCCGTATATATCTTACTCATTCAAAAGGGAGAAAGAAAATAAAAAACTCCAAAACTAGCAACTAACTCCATAATGCAAGCAATAATGAAAATTCAAGAAACAACTTAAGGACGCAAAAAATAAAGACAAACATTGTGGGGAATATCAAAAACTGATGTTTTCCAATTCCAGAGATGAAAGAGGACGCATGCACTTCACCAAGTGCAAAGCGACCTAAAGAGAAGGATTCCCATGATGAGAGGCTCGAGCAGCACAGCGAGCAAGGGGACAAAGTAGAATAAGATATGTATAAATGAGTTAATAAATTTGACTCTTCCTTC